>JANHFO010004795.1:163908-185574 GCA_032468095.1 Pareas carinatus | reverse complement strand
AGGTCCCCACTTCACCAGGAGAGACTCACAACCGGCTACCTGAGGAACAGTGGTCTCCCTTGGCTTCAACTCCTCCTGTACAAAAGATTACTTTTGTACAGGCAATTTCCTTTTGGATTTAATCTGCAATCAATTTCCTTTTGATTGAATCCAAGTCAATCATCATAAATTCATTCCTGGCCCTATCGCTTTGAGTTTCACCACATATACTGCTAAAGTACTGTATTTCCATTGCATTCAACTTACCTTTACGTTCCTTTTACAGTTCTTCTGCACTCACGTTTCTTTATGTTTCTCCTGATGCTCATTTTTTTTACTTTTTTTGACAAATGTTTATTCCTTACAACAAACCACATATTATTCACCATCCCTCTACCACTCTCTTGATGTCTTAACATTTCTCCAATCATTTTCCCACCTTTGGCAAACTGTTCTACCAAGTTATACAAATCCATCTACTTGTTCTAATTTTTGGCCACTTAAATATAATTTGGCATAATTCCTTCAATCTTCCCTGTCAAATAAAACTACTTTTATCTTTGATACCTTAATTTCCAGATGCATACTCCTTCCAAAGTATCATATGATCTATCTATCATTTGTTGCAATTTATTTGGTTTCTTAGCCAGCATAACAGCATAAAACTACTTACAAAATTAGGTCCCTAACCAACTTACCTCTAACACTGTCAGCATTCTTTATACATTCATTCATAAATAAATTAAACAATCAAAGAGATATCATACATCCTTATCCTGATGTCCTGCTCAATATTGTACTATTTAAGACTTCAATTTATTTATATCATTTTTCTTCCACTATACACCATTCTTATCAGTGATCAATCTTCACTCATATGTTCTCAAAAGACAACCCGTTATTCAAACTTATTCACCTTAGTTGCTTTCTCTATAAAAAAGTGTATAATAAGCTTTCTTTCTTACAATCATGTCTTTCTCAATAACTGTTGAAAAGCAAATATCTGGTTTGTATAGCTCCAACCAGCATAAGATGTAACACCTCTCAAATTGTGGTTTGTTGGTCACCTCTTGTATGCTTCCAATCAAAAGTTTTACCAATCAACTTATTGGGCACTCTTAACAAAGTAACCCCCTGTAGATTTTTTTAAAAAAAATTCTCATTTGTTACCTATCTTTTTATAGATGGGAACAATAACTACGTTCTCTCAATCATTTCATACAGATGAAACTTTCACACATTGTTAAAAATGTTTTAATACTGAATAACTTCATTCAGCAATATTTATATTAGAAAATATATTTTTATATTTTTTTCTTGGACACTAACATTTATAGTATTAAATTCAATTCTACTCTTTGAGATAGTTCTGCAATCTCTATATAATACTGTATTTCCTCAGTTCAGTTTCGTATCAAACTTATTTTGTTTTAAGCACATTCAGGGTTCTGTTTTAGACATTTTTACTTCATTGTTTCAGCAAGCATTCTTTTTTATATTTACCCTTAGCATAGTTTCAACACATTTTTATTGCACTGAAATTTAATTCTTTATTTATTCCAAGTAGCTTCCATATTCTCTTTTCTTGTCCACTTTCTGTTTATTCCATTGGAAGAATAATCTGTCTTCTAAACCTTTTGCATACCAGACCCATGCTTTCTCACCTTGCATTCATGCCACTTTTAGTCTCATTTATTTCACTTCTTTTCTTTTTTCAATATCCATTTTTCCTCAGGACATTACCTATTAACAACCTGACCAACATTCGTAACCTCTCATAATCCTTTAGAGAGCATGAACAGATAGATGGGAATGAGATGAGAGAGTACAGGAAAAGTGACTGGGCCATTTAAGGACCCAGCTGAGAATAAGCATAGTGAGTGTATGGTGAGTATATGGTTAGAAAAAGGTCTGTTTGAAACAAATGGTTTAAGCATAAGTCTATTCATGCACATACATGGAAAAAGGAATTATTTCAAAGGTAGCTTTGATTTAATGCTTATGATGAAAGACTGAGATATTGTTGAAGGATACATGGATGGTTAATGCTTCAACTGTACTATAAATTGAAGAACTTTCTACCATACACAAATATGTTACTCTAATTATTTACTTCAAAAAAGTGGTAATCCAAGTTTACCTTTCAGTGAATCACTTTCAGCTCTCATAATGTCGATTAGTGAATTCTCCAGTGAATGCATGTCAAAGGTTCTTGTACGATCCTGCAAATAAACACAAAGAACAATTTAGAGTGGGAATGCTACCAACAGTTAAGCAAAAGAGCATTTTCAATTAGTTTTTTAATGTACAAATCACTTCTAAATATAAGAACTTGAAGCAGAAATTATCTAGAAAGCTATTAATTAGTAAATATCTTAAAATACCACACATTGCAGAATTTGCTAAAGGTGCACACATACCTGAACAATCCTTTAGAACTCTGTCCCTTATCCCATGTCAAAAATTATTAAAAGTATCATACACAATTTCAACAAAATATAATTTCAAAACTTAATAGCTTGCATGTTTCAAGTAATTATTATTTATATATTACAAGAAACTCATCAGTCTGCAATTTAGTCTGTCAGCAAGTGAAATAAATGAAGTGTAATAAAAAGTAACCCTATATTGCAATATTAAACATTGCTTCTCTTGACATGAACCTCGCTCACCCTTATCCGATATCTATTCAAAAAGATACAGTTCCATTGAGATTTAGATATAAAAGAACATTACAGTTCTTTTCTGTTTCTTTCCAACACTTCTTAGCTGAATCATATAGTTTTAGATGTCAAATGACAAACATATATTAGAAGACATAATACTTATATTTCAATAAGGATGGTTCTGTTGTCAAATGCAATTCATAAATAGCTATTCTGAGTGTTTTCTACGTATTTTGTTATACTGCTCTAATGCAAATGCAATTGAAAATGCAGATTAAAAGTGCTATATGCTAAATGTAATCAGTTTGATTCTCTACAATTTAATTAAAAACCATGACTTCAAACCTAAGTGAAAATAATTTTATAAGGAATTATAATTGACACAATTACTAATATAGGAATATGTAATTAAAATTCATTTCCCAGTCCTAAGAAACACCAATAGAGTAAGATAAAAAAAATTTAAAAGGTCAGAAACATTTTTAAATCTTACAACAAATAATCTGTGGATAGTAAGTGAAATAGTGTCCCTTAAAAACCGAAGCCCCAAAAATTCATTATTTCTAAAATAGGAACTAATCTGTAAAATAGCACTATAGGACATTTTCTAGATACTGTATAATTAGTATATAGTGTATTAAACAATACCCTATATAACTATCAGTACTTTCAGGATACGTCACAAAAAAGTACTGGTAGTCCTCAATTTACGACCAATTAATCCCAAAATTTATACTGCTAAGCAAGACATTTGTTAAGTGCGTTTTTCTCCATTTTACAACCTTTCTTGCCACAGTTGTTAAGTTAAGCTAAGTGAATTACTGCAGTTGTTAAATTAGTAACATGGTTGTTAAGTAAATTTGGTTTTCCCATTGACTTTGCTTGTCAGAAGGTCGCAAAAGATGATCACATGACCCCAGGGCACTGCCACCGTCATAAATATGAATCAGTTGTAAAGCATTTTAATTTTGACCATGGGGATGGTGCAAAGGTCATAAGTCACATTTTTCAGTGAAATTGTAACTTTGAACAGTCACTAAATGAAGTCAAGGACTACCTGTATAAGAATGCTATTTCTTAGAAATACTGGTATTCCAAATTACCAAGAATTTCAGGTAACAAGATTACTCTGCATTTACAATAGTTAGAATTATATTATAATTTAGAATGATAATATCCAATAATTCTCCTATAATATCCAAAGTCCTATTTTAACATAAGCTTACACAGTTCAGTCTAGTCTACATCTGTGAAAAGCTCAAATTAATACAGAACCATAAAATTTAATGGATGACTTTGATCCAGTCAAATATATAATTATAATTTTATTTCTCACTTGAGAGTAGGAAGGAAACTTCTGAAGGAAAAATGGAACATAAATTGATTACTATTATGCTCTTAATTAAGATTGAGTTCTTGCACTGAGCCACTTTTTGATTTCTAGCTTTACCTTGTTTCACTATCTCTATTAATGCAAAAGCAGTGGTAATAAAAACTAGCCTGATGTAGTGGTTAAGGCATTAGGTCTTAGAAACCAGGAAGCCATGAGTTCTAATTCTACCTTAGGCCCAAGGTCAGCTGGATGACCTTGGGCCAATCACTTTCTCTCAGCCTTAGGAAGGAGATTGTGGCAAACCACTTCTGAAAAACCTTGCCAGGTAAACTGCAGGGACTTGTCCAAGCAGCCTCCAAGAATTGGACACATTTAATAAGAAAAAATTGTTTAAAGTATCTCTGAAACTGAAACCTATGGACTTTCAAAAACCAAAATAAACATTACTATTGTTTCTGTTCCACATTTGAATACTACGCGTCAGTTTCACAATTACAGATCTTTCTTTTGAAGATTTCAAATATTGTAGCATCTATGCATACTACAATTCTGTGAAACGGCACCAACATCGACATGAATAAAATGTGATTTTTTATTTAATCATCTAGTTCAGTCTAGTACCTCTTCTATACCTAAGGTATTAAAATTGAGTAACAGACATGTCCCAGATACCATTTTGTATTTCATGTTCAAAGCTAGCTCATCTTTCATACTCATTTCCAAAAGATTGAAGAGTGGCAGGTAAAATTTAAGAGTACAACAATCCTATAGTTCTTTGAAAAATGAAATGATGAAATGAAATTTGACATATATATTTACTAAATAATTATCCTCATTTCAGTAACGTAGTTATTTGAAAAACTGTGTACTTAACATCTACAATGAGAAAGAGAGAGAAAAGTGAAATATAAAGTAAAATTTGAAGCAAGTTTTTCTATCATTGAACTTTACTAGTATGCTTATAGTTGAAATATGAATTTTAATATTCTAAAGAGAGTATATTAACAAGTTAATTTCATATGGGCATGAAATTCCAGTATTGAAAAAAACATAGCTAGAAAATAAGTAATAGCTCATATATTTCTCTTAGCAAAATTGATAGGACTGGATTGTGATGAGTTTAAGAAGTTTAAACTCCAGTTTAAAAAGTGCTATTTCAAGGTTGAATCCATTCCACAAAACTTATAAAATAGTTGTTAGAAATACAATGTGGTAACCTAATGTAACATGTGTACTTACTTTATTAAAAATTCAACTTATTCTTGCTAAGATATCATGCACTGGTGAAAAACTCATATTAATCTAATATGGCATCAGACCTCATTCTGTCTATTGCCAACAATACTACTATGCAGCAGTGGAAGGATGCCAATTCCCTTCAGCTTTACAGCACTTTCTAGTCACTGATTTCTCTTTTTGTCAAACAACATAATAAAAATCCTAAAAAATCAGTTCACTTTTGGATGTATCAGAACATTAAGGAAAAGCTTGAAACTTTTTTACATTAGTCATTCAGTCAACATAATTACTGGGAGGCTGGCATCAAGTCAGAGCAGTATCAGATTTTTCACCTTGATATATCTAGCAACAATGTCTGTGAAAGCCATTAACAAATGTACCAAGAATGATTCCACAGTAATTCAACACATCTAAAGACATAAGAAAACCAGGTACTACACAGACCAATTTTTACATATTCTTATAATATACATTTTCTTAGGCGTCAAGAGACTTGCGAACAACTGATCATTGTGAAGAAATACAGATAATTTTGAAGAGACAGACTCCCTTAACTGGCATTCTTAGAAGCTGAGAAGGTAGAGTTGCATACGTTCACACTACCAGATTGACAAGTAGTTGAGCCCATAAATATTTTTGTACTAACTTTCACCCTTACTCCATTTTTTTATTTAAAGAACAGTACAGATTGATGGATATATTCCCATATGTTATCTTTTGATCTCCACGTGTCAAACACTTTTATTCAACCATCTTCCCTGAAGGTAACATACAGTCTATTTTATACTCTTAATAAAGGAAAGCTGAAATAGTCCCCAACCTTTTCCAAAAATTCAAAACTTTTAGCAGATTGTTCACGTTTGCCAAATACCCTGAAATTAAAACATGGAAATTTTTATTATACTAAATGGCCATAAAATAATTGTGGAATATGGTATCTTTCTTCAAAGAAAAGATATAATAAGGTATACATAATAAGGGATCCATTACCCTTATTTTCTAAAAGCTTGCAAGCAAGGGATTAGTCTATGTATTTCTGTAGCAGTTCCTCACACTGTAAATTTAGATGTTCGTGTAATAAAGATGTACCAAACCCAACTGCCATTCAGGAATTCCATACACAGTATCATGCATCTTTTCTCATAGAAAAGATAACAATGATAGTAACAAATGAACAAACAAGAAATTGCTCCTGAAATATAAGAATCACATTTAGGAGGTCAGCCCCTCTAACTGTATTAGCTATAAAATACATTAGCTATAAAAATGACCAACTAAATACCATAGGGACACACTGCAAATGCAAGTAAAGAAAAAAGGAATTAGATCAGCACCTAATAAAAGTAGGTTTACTTTTTAGATAAATGTGGTCTTGTGCCCATAACATATTATTTTCATGAAATTGGTATCCTCAAATAGCATTTGGATAACTTAGTACAATACAACGTGCAGTAAAAAGCAGGTATGGAATCTTATTTTTTTTACTTTCATTCCCTGACTTAACATCTAAAAAGGGAATTTGTTTATTTGAATGATAGAAGAGCAAAAACACTATTTCACTCAGATAATTTCTATTTCTGCTCATGTCTAAATTTCAAAAAGGTTATGTAGCTCTGGAAGAGACCTTGGAAGAGATACAAAGCTGTCTTGATGTCTCAGAGATTTAACTCAACATGAGATAGCTGAAAATATTATGTTTATTCTGAGATGATATAGTACAAAAGGACTATCAGTGCTTTTTTTTTCATAGAATGCACCGAAACATAGTTCCAGCACCTTTTTTGTCTTAAATACAATAAATTAAATTTATATTAAGAATTGAATATATAATTTTTTAAATAAAAGATTAACAAGAGGTGAGTTCCGGCAAAAAAAGCACTGAGGACTATCATATACTATTTGAGAATGTATGGTTTGGCTCTCACATCTTTTTATTGGAAATCACAGAATGGTCTCACACAAAGCTTTAACTTCCCCAAAAGCTGAAAGAAGCTGTTTTAATCTACTACATTCTAAGATGTTAGTTGTATAATATGGATATACCAAAAGAGGAAAACAACTCCACTGCCTGTCAGGTATGAAGAATGTTTGCATATTTGTTCATGAGCTTCTCAGTAAAATTTGCAGCAGTGGACTTTCTCTAAAAATACGTATGTGTCTGTACAAATCCCTTTTGACAGGCAGTTAATTATATCTTTTGCCAACTAACTCCCCCTCCCAACTCCCATGAGGCACAACAAGCTGAACAGTCACTTCCATGGCCACACATTACCTACATGAGCAAATCAATCCAGGTTGATGACTACGCTTATATAATAACTGTGACTAGCTCCACAAAAAAGTACTTCAGATTTACCACAGCATGGCATAAAGCAATTTTTAACTTAAAGGATTTTTTAAGAACTGGTTCACAAGCTCCTGAACTGTGAACTCTACAAAGAATTGTGCTAATAACAGCCTAACTGATCAAGGTTACAGTACTAATTTAGTACTTTATTCCCCTGAAGATAGAAGAGCGTCAGCAAATAAGGAAATATGATAACAGCTGTTCCTTAAAGAGATATCAGGATCTTATACTATTTTCTTCATTCAATCAGGGCACCAAAAGCATATAAAACATTAATTAAACCTTACAATTTTGTAGGGAGACTTGATAAAAAGGAAGCCAAATGGTACTAATAAACATTTGTTTTCTATAAAGCTAAAAACTTCAGTGAATATTCTTTATTACTATAGTTTACTCTGTTAAAAGAAAAATAAAACTGGTGGCTGTTTTGCTTATAGTTATTTTAAAATAATTCAGACATATGAAGGGAAAATAAAACATAACCTAGTTTCAATTTGTTTTACATTCATGATTTAAGCATAATGTACCAATTTAAATAAAGATTTTACATTCATTGTGACATTCAAAATTGGAAGCTCTCTGTTTGAAATTATAGTTCCAATTGTGTTTACAATCCCGAGAAAAATGAAAATAATCTCTGCATACACAGCATTTGCTACAATCCTTTTGAACTTACTACAAATGAACACAGCAATATGCATTTTTGAAAGCCAATGTAAATACAGACTGAAAAACCAAGGTCTTTTTTCAGTAGCCAAATCTCTTCATTTAATAATATCCTACCCCCAAGTTCAAGATATGGGTGAGAAAGATGAGAGGCAGGAGGGGGACTCTTAGATGACCTCCCAATCATTTCCTATAATTTTTTTTAAGAATAACAAAGATGTTGGTACATAAGGCTGACAGTATGGACTCCTGCAATTCATGTACTAGTTCCATCTTCTGCTGTAGCATAAAATGAAATTAATCAAGAATATTAGTACTGGATTTTGCAGTTGGACAAAAGTTCAATATGATGCAAGGGGAACAAAAATACAAAATTAGGACATCAACCATTAATGTAACCTCTTGCACCACAATACCACAATGAGTTCCCATCTTTGTGCTTCTATACCTAGTTCCTACCTAAGTAAAGCATGCACACAGTTTAAAGCATCAAGATATGAGTCAGTTTGCGTTCCTATCATCTGAGCAGAAACTGATGAAAGTTCCAGTGTTTGCCAAGGTGAGGCAATCTCATCTGGAACACACCAACAAACGTCATATTTTTTAAAAAAAAACATGTTTGGGTGTGCCAAATTTGTTTATAACAAAGACTTGGAGCTTTTAAATAGCTGCTTTTAAAGTGAGAAATGTTTGAAGATTAAGGACTCAGTAACATAGTAATGATGCAATTTAACTGGGGCTCTCTTTATTGAGCAGGCATATATCTACCACCACTCATATATTATTCACTATATCACATGATATTTAATAAAAAGTCCCCTTTGAGTCAAACTCAACTGTTGATGAATTCATGGGCAGATGCATGTAGTTTTCATTGTTGATCATGTTTTTCTAAAAAAAAAAATTCCCAATCCAACCTGTACCCCTAGACGTTTTTAGTGATCTCCCATTCAAGTACTAACCAGATCCAAACCTGCACTCAATTAATAGAACATAGACAGATGCATACAGGCCCCTCTCCTAAACTGAACATTTGCAGTCCTTCTAGATCTCAACTATCATAATTCCTAACCAGTCAACATTTCTGAAGGGCAACAAATTGGGGGAAACTGCTAATATCTCCAAATTAATACAGGTGGAAAAAATATGTATTATTATTTTCCATTATGTATTGGAAAAATAAGATATTAATCATAACGATCCATTCTACTTCATTACAACACAATCAGTAGGCTAAACAGAGCTTCAGATTTAAAGGGAATAATGTACCTAGGAGAGTAATCACATAATCATGGCAAAAATGCAGCTGTTTTAAAGGAGCTGTTGACAGATACTGATTGCCTCCACATGCCCCCTCAAACACCTTTTTGCCTTCAGTACTGTACTGTAAGCATATTCTATCTAAATGTCTTGGTATTCAGTAATATCGGTAGTGACAACACTTGGCTAACTTTGGCTGGGCTTAAAATTAAACAGGGTTGGGCCTAGTTAATACTTGAAGGAGCATCAAAGCTGAAAGCTAGACAAAAAAAAAATCAGTAAGAAATATTTGGCAATTTTTGTTTGTTTTATTGCCAAAAAACCTAAATACACATGTTCATAAAATCACTTGGACTTGGTTGATTTGAGAGAACCTTCCATTACCACCAAGCGGATACCAGCCTTTTATCATTTTGAGGTTTAACCATTTGCTTTTGTCCTACCTCAACTGGTCAACAGAAAAGACTGATACATGCCAACGGAGTTTCTTTTTTTAGCATGGCAACCCTAGCATTAGAACTTGTACAAACATATGTAATTGGAGATCAAACAGTAAACTGAACACCGTACTTAAAATAAATGGTGTATCTTTATATATTCATTTTCATTTATTTTTTTTACCTTTGCAAGGGAGAAAAATGAAAACATACTGAAAGAAGTTCTAAATTTACAGGTTGTCAACTTCACATTTTCCTATGGAAAATGCTAGGGTGAGAAAAGAAAGCCTAAAAATGCTTGTTTGGAGTGCATCAAAATTGCCTCTGATGCTTTCTCAGTCATATATTTCTGATCACCCTAGTCCATATTTCTTTCTTTCTTAAGCAATTCCCAGAACAACATGACTATAAATAAAAGGTTCTGATGTACATTCCAGATTGTGGTTATGTAAAAAAAAAGGGTGGAGAAAAATGAGACAAGCATGTATTGCCTTATATGAAGAAGAGCCACTGTGAACGTAACAATACAAAATGCTGGGCTGGAGCTACAGGTTCCTACAATCATGATTCAGCTTTAGCAATCTCTGTTAGATGTACAGGCTTGCTTTCTTTAAATCACTGAATCCAATTTCAACCTTCTTGAGCAATAAGTAAAACAAATGTCCTCAAAGGCAGGCCCGATGATCAGATAAACATCTAAAAACAGCCTCACTACTTTTAATACAGAACATAGCATTATTATCATATAGCTAGTGTAAAGGGAATTGAAAAGAAAACAGAACAAAGCCTGCTGTTCTTAGTAAAGTATTCAAATGCTTGTCTTCATCGCAATCAACCATTCCTTATAAATTACTTTTCTAGTTTTCTTACCAATCTCATAATTTTGCATATGAAGTTGTAACTCCGTTTTGTCTTTCTTTGAACTCATATTTAGGACAAATCAAAAACAGCTTTAGCAAAAGATAAATGTAGAATATCCAATTAAAATATAAATTACTTGATGTGTCAGAATCATTACCAATTTTTAAAGCATTTTATTGTAGCCAAGAATATACCACTAACCTAATTAACATTTTGCTTGCTATCAAGAAGCAAGTTATGTACACAAAATCTTGTTTGTTTCAATGAAGCAATATATGAAAAAAAAGTATTTTTTTGCTGGAAACATTTCTTTAACAGCTAAATGTGGGCGAATACACAGTATGCAGCACTTGCATGTTTCAACTTAATAAATTCCTTCAGGGCAAGTGAAATAAGCATACAGCATTCATTTTAGAAACTGGACTTCTGTCTAGCAGCAAGGAAAAGTTTTTCTGTTTCAACCTTAACTGACTTTAGTACAGAACAGTGTCCCTGTTCTACAAGGAAGTACACTAGCAGGAAGACATGTTTGCATACATGAAAGCATATTTGAAAAATAACTGCTACCAATAGGCCTCTGCATTCTGTCACAAGTGCAGTGAAAAATAAAGCTATGATTTTCTTCTTAAAACATGACTACTACAGGTTTTACAGTATTTTTGATAAATTGCACTATCATGATAAAGTATACATTTTCATTAGGAAAAATATGTGTTTCTTCACTGAATTCTCAGCAGAAATGTGTGTCCCTGTTTAAAAGGAAAGGTAACATTGGCAAAGATTTTTCTCCTGCATGGAAAATATTTTAAGTAAATAGTATTTTTATTTGTATCCCTTTCCCACTTTGCTCAGATTTAATCAGTACTTTCAAATGTTCAGAGCAATTTGCAAAAAGCATAATGCATTGATACATGTACTATATTATATTTTGATAATTTTAAGCAGGCTGTATTCTAAAATACAAAAAGAAGAGAAACAAAACATCAATGTTTCAACATTCAATCAATAAGCAACCTTTCCTGTCACTCCCAGATCAAAATATTTGAACCTGTCATATCAGATATAGTACATGCACGAGCTCCTGCATCTTAAAAGAGGACTGGCTCTTTAAATCAAAGAGAATATGAAGTATGTGCACAATTTCATACTTCTGGGGTTGTGTTCCAGGTTGGAAGCTGCACTGCAGTTTTTACTAGCTCTGCATGCAGTTTTCTCATGCTAAAGTATTAAAGGGAAAAGGTGACATAGGGACACAAACAAAGCTCACATTATACTGTATTCTATTTCCTGTCAGAGAACCCAAACTGGACAATTCAAATTGCCATACCTGTCTTTAAAGAGCTGCCACTTTGGCAAACAAGCAAGAAAACCAACAAGCATTGTGTAATTGCTGTTTACCCTTTATCTGTGCACTAGGGGGCAACTGCTACTGACTACTGATTTGAGCTGCTACTGCAGCTACCATAGCCTCCCTTGTTATTAGTATAGCATTAAATCTATGGATATCATCGAACATTTTCGTTAGCGGCAAATATTTTGCTGATTTTAAAACTTCAAGGAATCTAGAACACCAAATCAGTGTCAGGTCCATTCTATTTTCTATTTTCTTCCTCACAACCCAATAAATTATCTCTCATGCAGCACTGCAACATCCCAACTGGGCAAGAACCACTATTAGTGGCAGAATACCAATATCCAATTTCCACTGTCTGGTCTTCTATACTGTCATGACAAAACTAGGAGAATTTGAAGAGAATTTGATTTCGTACTCAATTAAATCAGGCTTACAAGCTAATGATCTAAATTTTAGTAAAGATGCATCTCGGCATCAAATCACAATGCTTTTTTTAAAAAAAAAACATCTCAGCCTGAGCATCATACAACATACTAAGTATCTGCATGAAAACCAGGTAATGCTCTCTTTAAAAAAAGCCAGGTCAGCAAAGGCCTTTTCGCATCAGGGTTAATCTCTGAAGGATATTCATGTCTGTATTTCCCGTGGCACCAAGATAAGGCCAGCTCCTCTAATAGGGGAGTCTGTGATTATTACATTTGCATAAACATTGCAGAATTGACTGGATTTTCATTTACTGAAGAAAAGGCAAATTCTCTATATATGAAACTATTTGTGTGTGTGTGTGGAAAAAATAATAATGATCCAAATCAATGGTATCCTCTTCGTTATTTCGGCCAAGATACCACATAGCAGTAATGCTAAACATAACTGAAAGCAGGTCTTATAATTAAATGTATCAGAGGCAGAATGGAATAGAGGGTATTCCACAATCTTAATCCATGTAAAGCTTTGTAAACATTTTGCACACTTTCATTCGAAATAAATAGTTATCTTACACAATCGTTTGAAAAAAAGAGAACCATTTCATGTGAAAAAGGAGGAAGAAAAAAAAAAGCACTATCTGCTTCATGCTGCAAAAAGTAAATGCCAAAGATTACTGGAGAATTTTCTAGATCTGCAATACTCAGCTGTTCTTTGAAGTCCTGCACTTGCCTTCTCAGCACTGAGTACAGGCATTCCAAATTAAAATGTACTTCATTAAAATATGCTCCTTTTGCTAGATACAAAGAGCCAGGATTTGGTGCCGGTATGACCAATTTGTTCTTCAGGAAAATAATCACAGTATATTGTCACAAATATATACAAGATTGGAATAATAATCCAAAAGATAAAAACCACGTAATACTATTCCAAGATAAAAAATTCCACTTGCATCTGAGGCCTTAATTTATGAAGAGAAAGGCAATGCTTTATCCTACCACAGTGTAGTTTCTCTATATTATCACAATTTGCAAAATGAACTACTAAAACAATGAACCGAATCTTGCTGCAGTGAGGCTCAACCATTACCCCTGTTCTACAGCTGATTCATAGTATTAGTAGATTTATGAATCCTCATATTGTTTCCTGATGTATTATTTCATGAATTCTATTTAAGGTGTATGAACTAAAAAGAAAATACAAATGTCCTCTGGGTAGTCTAACCCAATTATAAAAATAGTTTTCTACATTTAACAAAAGTATGGGTTTTGCCTATCTACCAGTTTTCCAATTACAACAAAACTAGGTCACATCATATATCTGATTATATACTATGTTGAGAAATAACAAATATTTTACAATTTTATTTTTTCATCAATATTTTTTAAGGTTTTACTATCTCAGTAAAAAAATTACAGAATGCCCAAATCTAACCACAGCTAATAATCAAATGTAAGATATTGTCAAGATTTTCATTGCATTGTTTAAATAGCAATTTCTAGTGGTAATTAATGTTTATAAGTGGAGAAATCAGTACTACTGAAATTCTCAGCCTATTTCCTTATAGCAAATGGCTACCCTCCAATAGAAAAAGCTTTCTGAAATAGTCCACATCTATTTTTAGTAATGACTTATAATCTACTACTAAAATATATTGCCCTTCCTAACAGAAACCAGCTCAGCATTTAAACACACACATATTCCAAATTGAATCAAAATGAAAATTATACTTGCTGTACGAAGCTATAGATGTATTTTCTATAGTTTTAGGAACCGGCAATTATTTCCTGCACAGAAGTCTATTATTATATTTTTAAAGGAGCACAGTTTCAACAGATCTTGTGCTTTAGGATTTCATTCAGTTATAAGGATGACTCCAATTATTGCTCTTGTTGTTTTATTGATCAGATAACACTGATTTGCCACCAAGCTAACTAGATAATAGATTTCCTATTTTGTTTTAGGTATTTCTCTGACAAACACTATACAGAGCATCCATGATTCAGATATGAGCAACCATGACATGAAATGTCACAGAATGAACTACGTATTTAGATTCATTTTTAAAATCAGTTTTAATTGTGGATTTTTAATATCTGAAGCAATGAAAAAAAAAACACATTGCAATTTATGCAGTCTTTCCTAGATCTCTCTATACAGTGCTCTGCCTAATATTAATAAAATGATCTCACCTGAAAGGGAAAGATATTGTCAGCTCTGTTCAAACTGTCTTCCATCCAAGATTTTGGAGCAAAAACGGAACTGGGTCGTGCATACTTCTGCAGCTGGATATGATTATTTGGAAAATTCTTCTTCAGGGGTGAGATAGAATTCAGGGGTGTTATTCCTCCATTCAGTCCCCTGCGGTGATCTCGCCCTTGGGACCCACCCCACCCACCACATCCACCACCAGGACTCCATGAGGAAGATGGTGTAGGTGATGGGCTTTGGTAGCTGCTCCATGGAGAGGGTGGTTTGTTAAGATTATTAGCAAGATGAGGCAGTTGATTAAAAGCAGCATTTCTATGTGTAAATGGAGGTGGATGAGGGCTTGCAGGAGACCTCCTCTGTTGTTGATGCTGATTGTGATGATGTTGAAAATGGGGGTGATGAGGGTGGTGCTGAGAGAGGGGTCCAATCTGAGGGGAAAAGCTACCCCCAAAACCAGGACTGACATGATGTGGAAAATTCTGAAACAGCAGAGCACCATTATTTGCTGAAGCAGGAGGTACCCCTCCCTGGTGGAAGAAACTCGCATCTTCATTTATTATTGTTGAAGACGAAGGAGCTATAGCTGCTGCTGACCAGTTACTGAAACCAGTCAGAGAAGATGCAGTAGATGTCAGGGGCTGGCTTGAAGTACCTAGCCCGGTAGCCTCTTGATAATCAAATCCTGTTAACACTGGCGATTCTATTCTTATTTTTTCCTTCCCATTGCCATTTTCAGAAGAATTATCCCCCTGGCTTTCTTCAGATTTAGCTTTCTCAGAATCAGACAGCATGCCTGTTTCCTGACTTTGACTAGGGGAAAGCTGCTGTTTTTCTAGGGAGTCTTGTTTTTCCTGTTGTTGACTTTTAGATTTTTCTGACCCCAGAATCTCATCCTGAATATTATGGGCAGTTGGAGCAGGAAAGAGCCAAGCTGACCCAGCACTACTGCCATTGGCAGCTGTGTTATTTATAAAAGCAGCAGGATTGGGGGCTGCATTTTGATGGTGATGTGGAGGCTGCAGATGTGGATGAAATCTGACTGGAAAAGCTGACTTATTCCCGGTGTTGTTCTGCACTAACACGCCAAACCCGTAATCCCCCATTTATTTTATTTAGAATCTGAATTCCTCCTGGAAAGAGAGAAAAAAATCTTTAAATGGTTTTCTTCTACTAAAGCAACAGAATAGAAAATATTTTTTTATGACAGACTTTCTTCCTACCCACTTGAGATAACTGATTTGGATATTTTTCCTGGATTCTTATAAGTGAGATCACTTAAAATATTGACATGGGTCAATTTGTGTTCACTTCCTTCTAATAGCCAGAAGGAATGGAAAGTAAATCTTTGGTTAACAAAATAAGAGCTTTCCTTTTTTAAAAAGGAAATACACAAGAATGAAGTGGGGATGAAAGAAAGTTCCAGGGGATTTTTTTAAAAAAAGATATATATAGATATATATAGATATAATATATATTAACTTTGTCTTACCAACTGCCTCAACCTGCTCATGTACACATTAATGAAAAAAAGATACCATGACATCTGGTACTCCTCACTCCTTCACAGCTCCAAAAATATATTTAAATCTGGAATCATTTAATAAATTCTATATAATCTAATATATATCTGTGTTCTACTCTAACAGTCTTTGCTGTGGAAAATGTAAAGATTTTAGCTCAGGATTTCTTCAGGGAAGCAATTTCTGTAAGAGAAACTTCCCTCCCCCCACAACCTATGCTGCTACTGCCTTTGCCTGTAGGACTATGAATAATATGACTTATGCGGATGCCCTTCTGACAAGGCCTTTCTATCTCAAGAGGGAGGGTGTGAGGATTTGTTCCTTTTTCTGATCTCTAAATATTGGCATTCAGTGAGTGCTGGGTGTATGTGTACAGACTGAGTTGAGCAGGCGAAGGGTGGATTCTTGCTGCTGCTGCTGCTGCTGGCTGGCTGGGTGGGTTCCTGCTTTTTGAAGCTCGCCTTCTATTATGATCCGATATTTACGTGTCCTTCAGTTGAATCCTGGCTGCCTGCAGAGGAAAATTTTCACCTCAGAAAATCAGCAGTCAAGTGTCTGGAGGGGGATTGAGGAAAAAATACCCAGATAGCATATAAGTTAAGATCTTTATATATATATATATATATATACATACATATATATAATTAATTTATATATAAATTAATTTATATGCCATAAATATATATAAATATATATATTTAAAAGTCATCAGCAGACCTATTGGGCAAAAGCCTGAGAAGGGGCTTGGGCTCAGATTCGTAGGCTGACAAATATCTAGGAAAGGGAGATTTCTTCGCGGGGGAGGGGGGGAGGAAACACAGGACTGATGCCGCCCTTGCTCGCTCAAGCGGTAGGAGCTGGCACCGAAATGGGGATTTCGCCACCCCTACCCGCGCAGAGGGGAGGACTTTACCTCTGGAGGGGAGCAGTCTCCGCCGGGGAGGGGACGACGTTGGCGGGGAGCCCGACTCCTCTCTCCCCCATGGGAGCCGGTTTCTCAAGGGAGGAGGAGGAGGAGGGTCACGAGGATCACTTTAGTGGCGAAAACGCAGGGAAGGGCCGAATCAAGGCTGGCTCTTACGGAGGAGGAGGAGGTGGTGGTGGTGGTGGAGGAGGAGGGTGAGGAGAAGAGGGAAGCGGCGGTGGTGGTGGCGGCGGCGATAGCGGTTCCCAGGGGTCCTGCCTTTCCTCCCACTGCCGATCCTCGGGGGCTGCGACTGCTTCTCCTCCGCCTCGGCTCCGCCCGGCGTCGTTCTTTGCCCCTCATGTAAAACAGTCGTCGATCGGGAGGGTGGTGGAGGGGAGGCTCCTATTAAATCGCGAGACGCTGGGCTATTCTGNNNGCCGGTGCGTCAGCCCGGCCCGGCCGCCTCAGCCACCGCCGCCGTCTCCACAGGACCGAGCCTCCGATCGAAATGACAACCAGCTGGAGAGAGGCAGCGCGACACTTCCGGTTCTGGGAAGCCCCGCCCTGCTCTCCCCCCTCCCTTCTCTGCAGGAGCCACGCCCCTCCTCCCTCAGTCGCTAAGCCGCCCTTTTCTAGCCAGAAGAGGGACTGCGAGAGTCGTCCTCCCTTTTACATAAGGGCAAATGGGGTGGCGCTGCGGCCGCCATCCTTGCTTCGGGCAGCGCTCTCTCTCGCTCTCGTTCGCTCTCTCTCTCTCTCACACACACAAACAGAAATTGAGCGGCCGGTTGAGCGGCCATGTTGGGTTAGGTAATGAAGCCACAGAGACTGTTAAATTTATGTTTGCTCTAATGTAGGCAACCATTTTTGAGTATGGCAGGCTGAGCTTTTTAATTGGCTAATGGTTCCTGAAAGTCAGTTTATTCGATGGGGTGGTTATTTTAAGCATCCTAAGAGGTTTCTGAATGTATAAGATTTTGTGATCTGGCTTGAAATTGTTCTTGATAAAACTGTCATACTTTTTAAAATGCCAATGGGTAGATCTTAAGCAGCTACTTAGATTAATCCTTGATTTTAAAAAACAAGATTTAACTGGAATATGACACCTTCCTTTGTGATTTTGGAGACTCTCGAAAGAGAGTCAGAGCTCCCCTTAGAAATGTAATATTCACAGTTTGTTGTTTTAACCATTCAGTCGTGTCTGACTCTTGGCTACTTTAGAGGCACAGCAGTGGCTTATTATTTCCTTATAGTTCATCTAAGAAGGCGTGTACCCATTATTTCTAGTTGGTTCTCTTTCATCAAACGTCTCTACTCTGATGTTCTCTAGATAAGGTATACCTTGATATCCATCGCTCCTCAATGATGGGAACTGAAGTCCAGCAGGTTGGGAAACCTTTCCAGTAGGGAGGATAGTCTTTCTATTGTTGCTTTGTCCATTTTGAAGGCATTGAGTTTGTCACACTAGGATGAGGCTGGCAACCATGGCAATTCCATAGTATGGACCAGCCTGTTTGAGTGACATCACATATATTTATTTCCTCACCAAAACATGTGTCTGCTAAGATGCCAAAATGAAGAATCACCACTGCTAATTTGACCATCCTATAAGTATTATTCTCTTTCTCTTTTCAAACCATCCTCTCTTGTTATTAACACCAGCCGTCATCATACATTCAGAGTTAACTACATCTGTGAAGAAGTCATTAATTTGACTCTTTTATTGTAGTGTTGCTGAATAAATGACATGGATGCGACATCTGTTGATGTTCATCACCTCCATTTCAGCACACCTTCTGCAACATGTTTAGTTTATCCGGCTACAGAAGTTCTAGACTTTATTATCATTACAAATAATTGAGGTCTGGCACTTCTTGTTTGCTCCTGTTTGCATGAGAAATATTAGGCCTTTTTTAGGACAAACTGTATATAAATATCTAAGATAAGCTGGTGAATTTAACTGCACAGATGACTCTATCCCAAGACAGAAATTAAACATTTCTTTATAGGAATTTAACTAACAAGCAAAGTGCCATATTTACTAATATAAACAAATAGAAAGCTTTTGGGAACAGAAGAGCTTTCAGATAGACACCTTAGTGCTTCTAATCAAAAGATACTACCGGTTTTTAAATCTTTTTCTTACTACCTTTTTATGGTAAGAAAATTGATTTAATTGGATTTTGTGGGAAAACATAGGAAGATTACAAATAGAAGATGACTATGACAGGATCACCCACACAATTTTGCATTATGATTATACAAAAAAATACCACTTAGAAAAATACCTGATATATCAGTTTCCTCTGTATATGTGTATGCGCGCACACACACACACACATATGATAAAATTCACTCTGTATGGATAAGATCTTAAGTTTAATCCCTATTATATCAATAAATAAAAAATAATGGGAAAAAATATTTTTCTCAAAGTAGCCTTTGAGGTAGCATGAGCAAATACTGTATGAGGCAGCTTCCTACACAGTTATTTAGAATTCAATATCAAGGGACACATTTCTTAACCTTTTCCACACAGTTCAGTTGAAGTGCCATTTTCCCAATCTTGGCCAGTAGAAAAAAAAACTACTGGCGTGAAAACTGCTGCCCAATTGCTGTGATCTCTATCCTGCCTCAATTACATCTGTTCACTTATTGTCAACCACCTAATTTTCATCCAAGGTAATAGATGAAAAATGTCTAACAGATTGACAAACTTTGAAACTTCCCTTGAATGATGTAAGAAAATTCTACATTGACTTCAATATAGCCAAGAGTAAATGGCTTAAGCCTGTCTTACTTGTGGTCTGGGGATGAGAAAAGGGAGAGAGAAAGAATGCCAGGGCATTTTTGTACTGTGGTTCAGTGCAAATGGGGAAAGCCCCTGCATAGGATCAAATGAAGAAAGTTGCATACTTCAGGATAGGGAGCATTTATTAGGCCCTTGGATTATTCCCAGAGTTGAATGATGTTATTGACTTAGATTCCGCTCAAAAGTCCTTTTCCAAATGCTGCTTGTCAGATTCAAATCGCTGCAAACTTCCCTATACATGAAAATCTGAGAATTCTCCCCTTGTTTGGCAGATCAATCTGACTTTGAGGGGCTGGACTTTGCAGAGGGGCCTTTAGCTGTAGACCATAAGAAGTTAAATCAAGAGACTTATATCAATCATACATCAAGCCTATACAGGAAGGAGATTTCCTCAACTTTGCCATAGGTTTTCAGTGAATTGTGAAGATTTAAATACCACATGTGTATAAAAGATCATACTGAACATTTGGTTTAAAGACGGTTCTGAAAAAGTTCTCCTATTTTGAAAATTCAAATATGGCATTGTCCTGGCACCAAATGTCACAATTAACCTTAAGGCTGTAGTGGAAGACAAAAGCTGAACTGATAAACAAAATGAACATTTGCACAGCCTCACCGGTTTGTAGCATTTGTACTTTTTAAAAAACCAATAATGAGGTATTAAGAAAATGGTAATATATTCAGATGCATTAAATTAGTAGTTTTATACATAAAGTAGTCAGCCTAATGCACAAAAATTAGCCAGTGTAGAAACAAGCTTTTATGTTGTAGTAGATATATCTAAGTTTCAAATAATATGTTATGTAGATTTTTAAAAAGTCATAATAAAAAAATTGCACACTCTCCTAATCCAGTAAGATTGGGACAACAAATTTACTTTCTTCCCAGGGAACAGTTTTGCCTTACAATCCAGTACATTCTTACTTGGGAGTTACTGTTATTTACTTCCAATAAAACATATAATTATGTGGGCTGCACATAATTGCCATCAATTATAGTTATCTGTAGTTGTTGTCTTGCCTAAGTAACCCCCTGTACTTCACATAATAGTACATGAAATATATTATATGAAAAGTTCACAGTGACCACTTCTTTTCTTTTATATATTTGAAATTCACCTTCCATTAAGCAATCTTACCCCAATGATCCTACAAAAGCTCACCACATTTTCTTCATGTTATCATTTATGCATAACTTGCTGCTCTTTCATTTTCTTGGAGGTCTTAACTTGTACTGTAAGTACAGTATGCTTACTCCAGAAGACTTCAAAGCAAATCATACTTAGGACTGGTTTTTAAGTATTTTCCAAGATAATATCTGGAAAATGAGATTATAGTTAGAATTTCCAGTCTTCGTGTATGCTGGCCTCTTTAAGGCTATCTATTTTCAAAGTGACTATCATGGTTAGTCTTTCACTGAAAAATCAAAACAAGTGTTTTGTGGCATGAGATACCAGTGTATCTGATAAAAGGACTAGGTTCTAGGAAAGCAAAGCAGTAACAAATTTGTTAGTCTTTTTTTATTTAAAAGTTTTATAAACACAAACATAATCAAATAAAAGAAATAAAGCAAATGCAAAGATTAGACACTTTTTCCCCTTCCCCCTCCCCAGACTCTCACCCCATCCCCTTTGTCCCTCTTCCCCCACCCC
>JANHFO010004795.1:146987-163808 GCA_032468095.1 Pareas carinatus | reverse complement strand
AGTCAGTCCTGGAAGAAATCTACCCTGACTGTTCATTAGAAGAACAAATGATGAAGCTGAGACTCAGATATTTTGGCCACCTAATGAGAAAAGAGGACTCATTAGAAAAGATTGTGATGCTGGGAAAGATGGGAGGCCAAAGGAGAAGGAGACGGCAGAGAATTAGATGGCTGGATGGTGTCACTGATGCAACAGACTTGAGTTTGGGCAGAATGCGGAAGGCTGTAAGGGACAGAGAGGGCTGGTGGGCTATAGTCCATGGGGTCACAAAGAGTTGGACTGAACAACAACAAAAAACTTGCTGCTGATTATTGTCTTCTTCTCTTTCCTTCCACCTTTTCCAGCATTAGACACCATTCCAGAGAGCTAATCATCATATAATGTATCCAGAGTATGATAATTTGAGCCTTAACATTTGTGCCTCAAGTGACAACTCTGAATTGATTTGTGTGGTGGTCAGTTAGCTTTGTTTTCATTGTTATTTGTGATATTCTCAGGAATCTTCTCCAGCAGCAAAGTTTAAAAGTGTCAATATTGTTTCTAAACTGCTTCAAGTCCAACTTTTACTTCCATAAAGTGTCAAAGAGATGCCTATTCAATTCTAATCTTTGTGGATGTGTGCACATCCTAGCATTTAAATATGTTTTCCAAGGCCTCCATTGCTTCTCTAGCAAGTGCTAATCTGCCGACTTCTTTGCTCTTCATTGACTGCCGGCTTCTTTGCTCTTCATTGTTGATTCGAAAAGGCAAACACAATCCACCATTTCAGTATCTTCACTGTTAGTTTTGAGGCTGGTTGTTTATAGTGGTCTTTATATTTAATCTTAATCCCATTTTTTCATTTTTCTCCATTACTTTTCTTAACAGATCTTGCAGATTATTTGCATATTCAGGTATCAAAATAGTTTCCTCACTATGGCAGAAGTATTGATACTTTTTCCAGTATTAAAGTTACATTCATCTTCTTCTAGCTTCTCTTAGTATATATTCAGCATATAAGTTGAATAAATAAGGAGAGAGTACATATAGCCTTATCTCACTCTTATGCCAAAATGGAGCCAGTCTGTTTCACCATAGTCTGTCTGGACTATGGATTCCTGACGTGTATAGGTTTTGCCAATAAGATGTTATGGGGTTGCTATTTTTCTAGACACATTCTATCACAATACTGTTACTTGAAGTATCTGAATTAGGCGAAGAAGTAGATGGTTTGGACAGAATTAGCTGAATTAAGATACAGACTTTGTGACTTGTATAACAGCTTTTCTTTGGAAACCTGATGCAAAGACTACAATACATGCCTTTTGTTGGAGGAATAGACTTTTATTTACATTTATGTTTGTACATATATAAAGTAAAGAGTATTAATGTGCCATTTTATCATCCAAACTCTGTTTTGCAAAGGAAAATAAACTTTGTAGTATTGCTCTTAGAACTGCTCACAGTTAGAATATATGGGCATGCACAACAGTATTATGCAAAACTCTGTATATTTAAACTGGAATATATTAGAAACATTAGGTAAGTCTATAGAAATGTGGGTATGCTTGTTGCACAGGGTTTTTTTTTTTTTGCTGAAGTCCACAGTGATAAAAGCAAATACAAGTTTACAATATGGCAATTTTTAAAGCACCCATTTAAAATAAATGCACAATTGACAAGACTTTCATCATATTCCCCAAAGAACTAATAAGACATGATCCCTAGTCCTGAAGATAACAAATACCTATAATGACTAATAGCTACTGTTCCTGTAGTCATTCCATGGTAACCAAGTTTCCTAGCATATCATCATGTGAGGCATCTCCCTTATGTCCTAAACACACATTTCTCCAGTCTCTGAGTGATTAATGGCATTGCATTGTTTCAACACCTTTGCATTCCTTCCTGATTTTATTTTCCATCTGAACAACAGTCTCGGTGATCTAAATATGAAGACAACTTGTGAAACCAGGGTGAATGTTTGTATAGAAGGTCCATGAGTTCAGTTTCTGTATGCAAACAATATCTTTGGATTCATAAATCTTTAACACTATTGGGAACCTGGTGGTGTCCTACATGCATAATGATTTGGTTCGGGAGTCTTCTCCTTGCAAGAGTTTTAGCTTTTTGTGATATATACTTTGGTGCTGCCTCCCCCTGTCCTTCAGCACCAAACCTTTGTCTGTTTCTGGGCCATGGCTTTCACACTACAACTACGGAAAAGCTAACAAAAAGTCTCAAAGAATGAGAAAATTGTTTGCTTGCTTCATTATACATATGTTTCATTCATGCTCTACCTTTCTCCAAGAAAACTAGTGCAGTGTTTGGTTAAAAGACTCATAAAAACTCACATGCGCACACCACTTCATGAGATAGGATGTGTCACAAAAGTATAAACTGCCCAAAGCTATTCAACAAACTTAGCTGCATTTGAACCTAAATTTCACCAAATTCAATCAGCGTCACACATCTGCACACACAACTTCATTCTCAAGTTAAATAATTTGTTTAGCAACTTGACTGACCTGACCAGTTGTATAATGGTGTTGTTTTTGCATTTTTAAAAAAAAGAAGGAAAAAATGGATCACAGGTATTATTAATATGTTTGAAGTATGTATTGTTGCTTAAGTATAAGAAAACAAGCTGTAAGTCAGATGAGAAAAAATACATATGATTTGGCTAATCAAAAATTTATCAGCACTACTGTAGCTGTGAGCATATTGATTGGCTACCAACAACAGTCGCAACCTGTTTTACAAATATGAAGAAAATGTGGTGTAGGAAGGAAAGGGCTGAATTCTGTTCAGCTTTTGTATTCAGAACAAGTTCCTAGACTTGGCACCTTCAAAGTCTGAAACAAGGAGAGGTGGCATGCAAATGTTTAGATCTGCACCTTTCATAATCCCTGACACTTGGTTATTTTGGTTGGAACAGCTGAGAGTTGAAGTCATTTTTACTGTTTTTTTATCATTTTTTCCAAATTTGTTATTGGTTTTTTTAGATTTTTTTAACCAGTTTAGGTTTTCTTGCTAAGTATATAGTTGATAATAAAGTAGTTTTTTCTTGCTAAATAGCTTGCTATATAATAGTTATATAGTCTGCATATGTATTTGTTATCATTTATAATTAATATATAATATCTTTTAAACAATTTAACTGTATTTTTAATCTATTTTTGAAAATATTTGACACTTTTAGATGCCCACACCTGTTGATTAATTTTAGGGCTTTAATGAAAATTTTTAAAAAAACAATTTTTCCAGCACATCAGTAAAATTATGCTTCTCTGCTCCTTTTAGAGTTCAATATTAATGTTAAAGTTGCTGGATTTTGTGACATCGCTCATAGTATATTAGAAGACAGGTAGCTAAATCCACATTATTAATTTAGGGGGAAATTGGTCATTTATAATGTAAAAGTTGTTTGAATGCTGCATTCATCATGTTTTATTATTCTATAATAATTCTCAGATACATTTTTCTTTATAAGCTGGTGTTATAAAGAAATGAATAACTACTTGATTATTTAACTAAGATGTACAAACTAGATGTAAGTCTACCCATAGTTTTCTTATGAGTTCATCTCTGTGTGTTCCTGTGTAGTTTTTCCTCTGTTTTGAAGGGCTCTTCATTCATTTTCTTCTTTAGCATTAGAATTTTTTAATATATAATACTATTGGACAAGTTTTGTAATTATACTCTACACAAGTTTAATGTAGGAATTATTGAAAATTAATGGGTATCACTGCAAGGTACATATCATTCTATCAAAAAGTTACTGTGAGTAGAATTCTGTACAAAAAGTGTTAAGACAACTCAGTGAATTCTAGCACATTATTGTAAAAGGTTTCTATCAAACTAGAATAATGAGCACAATTACCAAAATCCTTCTGGGATATATGTTGGCTTCCTACGCTTTTCCAAAAGCTCCCCTTGAATGAACTTATCATTATCCTGTAGTCACTGACCATTTTCTAAGGTGAATGAAGATAGTTTCTCAGAAGGTGACTTTCCAACTAGTGGCATATAATGTCTTCACAGCATCATCCAGTCTGGGTTGAAGTGTTATAAAACCTCATTAATATTATTTCGGTACCGGTAGTGGGATGACTCTAGAACACAGGGTTAAATTATAGTGAGAAAATGATTTACCACAGTCAGATTATTATTTGGCCCCAGGAAACCATGGAGCCTCTGCTTTGACAGTCAGTATACAGCATTTTTTTTTTAAAAAAAAACATGATTGCTGATAATGGAGTAGAAAAAATGAGAAATAAATACTATGTTTGATACTGTCTTATTAACATTATTTGTTTTTATTGGTCTACTTTATTTAGTATTTTTAAAGTGTTTTGGATAGTTATATTTTGCTTTGTGTTTTGAATACTATTTGGGAGGCTTTTATTTAGTGTCATTCACTTCAGCTGGCCAGGCTGTGGCTAGGAATGCTGGGAGTTAAAATCTAGCACTTCTGTTATTAGTATTAGGTTGCAGAAGGATGATCTGGAAAATTTTGAGGGTTACAATTTAACAAATAAATACCTAAACTGAGATATCACTGTGTCTTATGCTTTCTTCTGTAATATTTTTGCTCTGTAGCACATACTTAGAGTCCCTAAAAATTAATGGCATGAGCACGAATAGGGTAGAGTCAGCATTGGGTCACAAGTCATCCAATGCAGCATTGACTAGGGTCATAGGGCCAACCATCCTCATTCCTGATATCTCCAGCATATGATAAGGATCCCCATACAGAATGGAAAAAACAAAACTGACAGAAAGAAATGTTCAATATATACTGTCTGTCCTTCTCAACAGATTCTGTGCCACAGTTATATCCAGGCAACCAAGAAGAAGCTGATACAGAATAGACCAGATTTAGAAAATGTCTTTGCTTCAAATACCGCACAAGAGATATTTTACAGAGCAATCCTATGCATATTTATTCATGAATAAATCCCACTGCTCAATGGGATATACTCCCAGGCAAGTATATAAAAGGTTATAGCAGATTAGATCCTAGGAACATGATGTCAGCTCCTTTACACACAGTCACCTTGTCTGAATCAAAATGCAATTGTAATTTGGTTTCCTGAATTCTCTTCCTCTGTTCAGTTACTGCAATACCAATTACTTGTTCTATAAACTCAATAAACCATTTATACTGTTCACAGGCATATTTATTTGTGTTGTCATTTAATAAAAAAAATGCCTTTACTCTTTTTCTAAGATTACATTAAGATATTATATAGTTACATATTCTGATGTTAAATAAGCTTTTAATAAAATTCACTGCCTTGGAGCATGCAGTCTTTCCCTTTTTTCCTTTCTCTTTTTTTAAAGCTGCCAGGACCTAAAGAAGTATTTCAGATGTAGTACTGTAATTATGTAATATTAATGAATGGTAACACATGCAGTTCTATTTGTAAGTCCTTTAATGGATGGAAGAAATTCATTGTGCACGACGTGCTTCTTGAAAATGACCTGACTTTGCAAAACTGCCCCAGGTTTAGCAGCTCATGTAATATAAAAACAGATGCATAAATAATTGAGAATCAGAAATAGGCAATGTTTTAAGAATGATAGTATTCACGCAGCTACTTATAAAAAAATATGTTAGTTAATTCTACAGAAGCTTCTCATTTTACCAGTAAGTGATTCACTAGCCATGTGGTCTTCACTGCATATTAGTTCTGGGTGCAGCATAATCTTAGAAATAAGACTTGGTATCTGAATTAAAACTTAATGTATACATGTTAGTCTTTTTAATGCCATGTCCTGCCAAATGGTATTAAAATAATTCAGGTATGCCTTGGAAAAATACATACAACTGTATTGTTGCATATGATATGTGCATAATATAATGTGAACAGCCATTCTTCAATGCACTTTGCAAGAACCAAATTTAAATTTTGGGATGTGCAATAAAGCTTAGACTGGTGAAAAGAGTTGCTGCATATTTAATACTAACATTTCCCCCCTTTATTACAATGGGGTGGGGGAGTTGTACGGTTTAGGCATCTGCTAGGGTAATAGAAAGAGCACATGCCTAGTAGTTTTCCCCCATGTTAAGAAACCAGGTTTATCTCATTACTGCTGACAGCACATATTGGTAGGTCATGGAGTAAGGGGACAGCCCTGCATGGAGCAGCTGAGGCCCAGAGCCAGCAATCTCATTAAAGTAAGCTGCTGTTGCTGCTGCTGCTGCTATTTCCAGCCAATAATAGATCTTTGCAGCTTGGTTATATTCAGTGAAAGCAGGTCATTACAAATAGCACTCTCTTTTTTTGCATATTATCTAAATTGAAAAAGTATAATTTTTCCTTTCCTGCGCAATATTGAGAACTCCCAGTTCAGCAGTGAAACATGTTGATTACTTAAAAGGGGTTAGTTCAGCTTGATGTTTTCAACTATAAATCTTGCTTAGTGCAAATAAATATCATTTCATAATAGGTTATTTACACGTTATTCTTTTTCCAGGGAACACACAGCAATCAAAATGATCCTGAGGAACAAGTTGAAATGTCACAGGATTCTTCCTTACCCAACTTTTTTTAAAAAACTGTTTAAGCTTAACTTTTTTTTCTGGATACTTTTAGAATCTCAAAATCCAATCTACATTGTATTTAAATTCTCCATCCTTCAATCTATATATATAAATGCGAAAAACTGACTGACTCATCACCAGATCTCAAAAACTATAACAGCTACAAACATGAAATTTGGTAGATTTGTTCATCTTGACATCTAGGCATTCACTAAGAAACGATTTTTAAAAATATTAAATTTTATGTGAGTTATTTTTATTTTTTCATTCCGGATGGGTAAAGGGTTGTGATTGGACAAAATATCCAACATCGTTTGTTACCTTTCTCCTGACTGGAGGACTTTTGTAGCCTGTTGTTTTCTTTTAACAGTCGGCACACTCTACTATCCCAACAGCAGAAGAAGACCGGAGAGCCCCGCTGTCAGCAGCGCCCAGCACCGGGAGGCCGATGGGGAAGTGGACGGGAAGGGTGAGGGTGGTGCACTCTACTCTCCCAATGTCCCAAGGGCGGCAGGAGGCCAGGGAGCCTCATGCTTGCCGCTGGCATGGTGAGTCCCACTGTTGGCAGTGCCGGGGAGGGGGATGGGGAGGCATCGTCGCCAGACTCACCCCATTTTTTACTCCTCTGCCAGGATTGCGGAGGAGCCGGCACTGCCAGTGCATAACACCAGAGCACTTGGCATGCTGCAGAGTCCCGTTGCCAGTCCTGCTCAGCTACATCGGGCCAGAGCATACCCAGCCGTGAACCGGCAGTACCCATGAGTAATCTCCATAATGGAACATGGGTACCAGCAACTAATAGTATAACATGCAAAGGAAATTCACTGCAGTGTGCAATGGTTCAAAATATGGTAGAGGTCAAACAGAATCTCATAAAACCGTCTTTATACTCGACTGAAGGGAATGTATCCATGGGATTCTTTAGGTGGCAGACAGAATGTTTTTCTATATAGCAATTGCATCTTCCTTAATGAGCAGATAAACAGCCAGATTTACAGCCTTATCCAGACTTGCTATGCTAGTTTCTATACATTTAAATGAAGGCGTTCCTACATCTGTATTAACTATTGCAAAATTTGTTGTGTAAGTCATTTTTTTTCAGATTGCTAGCCCTAGCATTGGGGAAGATTCAAAATTCTAAGGGCTTCCCAGTAAGATTAACTCTTGAATTGTGCTTTCTAACCTACAAAATCTCAGATTATATAACTACAAGAAATCCTGTTCTTGGTGGTGCTTGCTTAAGTGCCTTTCTAGTCACTTTGCAGCATTCTGGGATGCTAAATGCTCTGAGAATTAACCAGAATAGAAACTCATGTTAAAAAAAAATCTTAATTACCTTGTAGGATATTAATAGTTATATATGAAGTAAAGTCAATATAGTTATCCAGTGCATAAGGAAATAGGAACCTTTTTTAAAATGTTACATTGACATTCATTCACTCTTCAAGTGAAAGAGTATATATATCTACTCATATGGCTATATTTATAGCATTTGATTGTCTTCTGTCACTAGAAAAATCTGTCTGTTCGTCTGTATCTAATAGAAGGGGCCACTCCTTCATTCATCACTCTGAAATATTTTCAAAGCCTCCACTGAGAACGAACCAGGTTTAAAATATTTATTTAACTCTTAGTCATTAAGACTTAAATATATGCTTGAAGTCCAGTTTGTGTTTGCAATGTGCCATTAAAATTATGCTTTCCTTAAGCCTCACCCTGTGTGTTTACTCTAACCTAATTCTCACTAAGTGTAGTGGAACTGACAATTATTTCATCTCTAAGTAACTGCAGTCTTAAACACACAATAAGTCCCATTGCACATAATGGTTTTTATTTCCAAGGAAAAATGCTTAGCAATGTGCCATTAATTAGTTGTAGAGCAGACTTCACTGCCAGTCTGTCCCCAGTGTAAAACTGTGCACTGCTGCCATGAAACATGGCTTTATGTAATGATTATTGGTAATTTCAGTCCTGTTATAGATTGCTAAGTGTGAATACACAAGATAAATAAAACTGGAGGACCGCAGATGTTTTTGTGATAACGGAAGGCAAATCATAATGCGCAAGTATAGATAAGTTCTACCTAGTTTCTACTCATAACTTTCTGGGTTATCACTAGATTTCCTTAGCCACAGCCTCCGAATATTTGTTTCTAATCAGTTTCTTTTTTAAAAAAAAAGCTGTGGTAGATAATCTGCAACTTTGAAATCTTTTGAATCTTTTTCCCATTGGCCTCAGCCAGCAAAGAATACAGGAATTATTGACTATCCTTTTTAAAACTGTTGAATATATGCAATCAGAGATGCCTTCTGGCCTCAATATTTGTATATAGCTCCTATCACCACAGAACTAGAGACATGTGAATAGAATTGGCGTAGGAGAGAGTTTGGGGTTCCTGAACTGTGACAGCTACCACTTTAGTGCTTTAATCCTTTGGTTTGGAATAAAAAAAAACCCTGTATACCCATGTCACCGTCCTCATGCTCAGTTTGTAAATGGCTTCAGTTGCCCTCGCTAAAATGCCTGGGTAAACAGGCCTTCAAAACAGTGGTAGGGTAGAACTATATGAATCTCAGGAGAGCTCATTCTGGAGAGCAGGTACTGCTTCCAAAACCCCAATGGATGACATTACTTTATTGAAGGTACTGGATCAGATTGGCCAGGCAGATACTTTTGTTAGAGAGTGCAACATATATATAATAATATTTACACATTACAGTTAGTTAGATGCAGGCATTTCCAAAAAATAACTTATACCTCAAATGGAGAAAAATATTTTTCAGTTATTTAAGTACTGTAATACAATTTTAGTCCTTTTTTGAAATATGAACGAGAAGAGAAAGGATTTGAAAATCATAATGAAAGTTTAACTTAGAAGTTAAAATTTTGCTGAAATGTAGTTCTTCACCATCAATTACACTACACTGTACTTATACCTGCACTAATGGTGAGTTGCAAAGTATATTTAAAAGCCTGAGACCTTAATGATTTGCTGTTCTTTTATCTCAGTTTTCTTTCATATTGTTCATTTAAAAACTAGAGGTCGGTGCATTGATCTGTTAGTTCAAAATTGTTTGTGCTGATTGGCAGCAGTTCTGTAACTCCCAAATAACTCCTACCTAGAATTATTGGGGATTAAGCTTGAAACATTTTGTGACCTTTTCTCTTAAAGTACAGTACTTTGGCTTTCTGTCTCATCTCTCTCTCTCCCTCCCCGCCCCTTTCTCTCCATATGTGTGTGTATGTGTATGAAAAAGAGAGACGGACACAAAGCAAAGGAGAGAGAATATATACTGTTGTGATACAATATGCCTTTAAATGCTAAGAAAACAAATAGAGATATTAAGATAAAATTCTGCTTCCATATCTTGATTATCCTGTCCAAATTTTGTAATTAAGACATCAAAGGTCTAAAGCAAATGTAAAAGTATTGAGTGTAAAAAATTCCATGTATACCTTATTGGGAAATCAGAATGCTATTGTCAAATATTCAATAAGCATACGAAATAACTTTGTTTAAAGTATATATAGTACACAGGTCAAATGTGGGAAGAAATCACCAGACCAGATGTACTTGAAAAGCAACATTATTTGTTACAACAGCTTTGTTGCCAGAAGCTAGAAACTAGTTTAGATCCTGTTTTATTACTGGAGTCAAGTGTAGTTGTTTTATAATTCCCAATGTGCTCCTCCTACGTCTCTTATTCCAGCTTTCCAATCTAATACGCACAATATTATAATGTACTTCTTACCTTGTAGGGAATAAAATATGTGAGGTGTGTGCCTATGTTGCATATATAGAACTTGCTCTGATGCTCACTTGCTGCATTTCATTGATCAGAAGAAGGCCATATAAATGCTGTGTCTTATCCATCCAACAAGGTTGTATTGTAACTCAGCTCACAAAAGAAGAGCACAAACATTTTCCTCATCTATATAAAATGCCGCACATGTAAATAGACACTCACATTTTGAGCATTTGACTCAATAAGGTTTTCTATATCAGAATTAAGCTTTACTTGCCTGTGCAATTATTAAAAAAACATCCGTGTGTGTCCATGGGTGTGAACACTCCATCTACAATGTGAAAATAAAACAAATAGGTGTTAACTTTTCCTTTGAACATATTGTCTGGTTCTTCTACTTGCCATAACTTTCTGACTCTGCCTATGTTTTGCAAACTGCATGTCTTCAAAAACTCTGATGGAGCAGATTTCATTAGTTGGGTTATAATTGCCCATTTGTCAGGTTGCCAGGCCCAACAAGGCTCTGCATTTGCTCAAATGATCATGAAGATATTATTTACTCTCCATTTGTTAGGAAGCACAATAAAGAAAAAAATGCCAGGAACGTTGCTGGCAAACATCATGATGTCAACAGAGAAGGTTATAAAATCTGATATAAAAAGTTTCTTCCAGTGTTTCCCGTTTAGATAACTTAAGGATCGGCATTTAGGTTGCTCTGTTATAGACTGAGTTATTTGTCAGCTTGCTGTACATTTAGTTATGGGGGACGGGGAGGAGAAGAATAGCAAATAGGAAAACATCTCAAACTGTGTACCCTTTAGTGTGCAAATGTGCATGTGTGCATGCAAGCACATGTATGCACACACCTATCTTTTGAAGTGGTAATCCTTTCCAAGCTTCATACCCTTCAAATATCTTGACACTAAACTGTTTGTTTATTCCACCTTTACAGTCAACAAATTTGGAAATTCTGGTCTCAACTCATTCAGAGGTAGCAGACTGAGGATAGATTCTGTGCATGCTTCCCATTTTGTGAAGACACAATATGAATTGTGATCTTATTCCTGCTTGTCATATAACACTTTAGTTCAACACTGCCTAAGAAATCAAGATAAGGAGGTAAAAGAAAGGAGAAGTTAGCACTGTATCAAAAAGTATGCTTTTATTGTAGGGACTACAGAATTCTTCTCATTTCTGTCTTTTTAAAATATAAATACTTGCTGTAGCCTTCAAAATAATGGGAACTATATGTTTTTTGAAAAGGCAATATAGGTTTTAGCCAGTAATGCTGTCAAAACCGAGCTCATAAGCTAAATTTATAACATCTTCATGTATTCCAAACATATGAGTCCAGATGTCTATCCAATGAACTGTAATATTTTTGCAACTCAATGTAAGCCTGATTATACATTCTATGTATACACTTTCTGCACTTATGTAGTTAATCTGCTGTAATTGTGCATGGCCTACTACTGAAATACTTAAGAAGAAAGTGCATTTGCACATATATGGAATGCAATTGATTTAACCCTTTCATGATTCTTTAGGAAAAGAACAAATAATTTTAAAATCCAACCAGGGTGGCTTATGCAAACTGTCTCTACCTTGATACCATCAGCAACATAATGAGTCTTGCAATAAACAGTTAAGTTTGGGTTGTACAGTACTGTTTCTGCAAATTCTATCCCATTGTCACCATCTACTTGTTTCATATATTGATCTACTATATTAAACAAAACATGTAGAATGACAGTCGATCAAATAAAGTGACATCATATATGGTATGCTGATGCAGTAGCATCTAATCTCTGCCATGTTATCAGGAATACTTTGATGTTCATTCACTGAAATTATAAATTAGATACAGGTAGTTCTCATCTGGCGACCATTGAAAAAGTAACTTTGCAACCAATGACTGCATTTTTGACCCTCACAATTCTATAAAACAAAATAAAGCTGAAGTAGGTTTCTAAGCACAGTTGTGGTTTCAGTTAGCAATGACTTCACTTAACGACTAATTTGCCAATCCTCATTGCGGTCACTAAAAAACTACTGCCTGCAAGGTCATTTTGATGTAAACCCTTTAACCCTTTGTTTGTCATATACAAAAGAATGTTCATGACAGGTATTGGTATCTCATAAGATACAATTCAGCTAAAATGCTACCCCATGAAAGATTTTCTTTCTTTCTTTCACTATTAAAAATATAGCACACCAATCTTTCAATTGGTTAAGGAAGTCCAACACATCTGAGCAACACCAGATTGAGGATTAGAACTTCGTCCTAATTTATTTCTCAGCTGGGTAAGGAACTTAACATTAAATGTTCAAATGAAACTTCTCTATGATAAACAATTTCCTGTATTGCTACATTTCAGTGAATGCATCCTGATCACGTGGTATATATTAGATGCTATCGCATCAGTATTTTCACATATCAGTTTAACTTTTTTTGACTGGTTCTTACCGTCTATTTAACATTATTTTTGCTAGGCTCCTGATGTTAGTATGCCTTTGTTTTTTGGTAAAACAAAGATAAAAAATCAAGAATGTTAGGATTTTTCTTTAAAAAAGCCCTTTGTTTTTTAAAAAAACATTATTCAAAGACTTGCATTTACAGTAAACATAACCCAACCTTCTCCCCAACCCTGCAGAAAAAAAAATCTAGTGAAATTGCCTTTCTCCCAGTTTTATATTCTGCCGGTTACCAGCATATGCAAACAGTAATGCACATCTGTAATGAATACCATAGGCAATTATCTGCAACACCACCTCCCTAAATGCCAGAAGTGGCTCCTTTAACAGTCCTTTAAAATTTGCTATTTTCTATTTGCATTCATTAAGCTGTGCTTTTCTGCATATCAAATAAGGTTTTCAATGTAAACTGATATTTTATGTGCTTTGTTGGGCGACAGGTAATTATCAGTGGGATTATTTTAATCAGGTTTCTGCATGTGCTGCAGGATTATTTATGGTCCCAAGCAAACAAATAAATAAAGCTCCCACAATGAGATTTCTGCTACGTAATACATCTATAGAGTTCAGAGCTAAAGGGGAAAGGGCTGCCCCTATGTTCTTGGTTCACGACTGCCATTTAATTCAAGAATGCTTTCAGATATAAAATTAGCACTGTGTCTACCCAGAAGACCATTTCACTGAGATTGACTACAAAGCAAGCAGGTGCTTTTTGAAACATTTGGGCCTTCAGTTTTTGCAGAAATACAACTTGTGCTAACTCTATCCAGTATAGACACTGACACAGAATATGGTATTTGTAGTTCAGAAAGATGTGGAGGGCCCTTATTCCCACCCCAACACTCAAGATAGATGATTTGAGCTTCATTTAAACAAAGCTGCCTTGATCATGAGGTTATCAGGAGAGATAATATCACAATGTGAAAGAATTTAAATTAAGGACTAATGTTTTCCCAAATCCAACACATTTAATAAATTCTACCAGCAGACATCCTCTGCAGTAGTGAAATGTAGTGGTAACTAATTAAATATTAAATGACTCTATGTGGTTAGATTTTGATTATCTTTGCAACTTAGAAGCTGGCAGAAATTTGCTGAGTAATATCATAAGAATAAGAAAGGCAAAATGGCACAAACTACTGACCATATATTTTATGTTTGTGTAAAATAGTAGATCTTTCTCCCAGCTGAGGTGGGTGTAAAAACAAAGGATTCAAGCAACATTAAAAGCAGTATAGCTGCATACACATATCAGACTAAGCCATTGTGCGATTTGCTTGGTCTTGGTTTAGTTCTCATAACTCTGTGTTAATTAGCTCAGTTTAACATGCAAAACAAACAATGGCTTAAGCATAGGAATCCATAACCTTTTTGGAACAGTGAGCACAATTTTAAGAACATATACAGTCATCCTCACATAATGGTTGCTTTGGTAGGTGTGGTCAATCACAAAATTCTCAGTTACTAGAAGGTAAACAAAACACTGAGCTGTAGCACTGCACTATTTGATTTTCTTCTGAGTTCCAAATGTGATCCAGAAATATTGCTGGAAATACAGATATGCTTGAAGTTAGTGGATTTGCAACATACCAGATTCTATTGTTGTTGTTTTATTTTTTTTATTTTTATGACCCTACAATCCTTTTATATAGGGTGGAGTCGGGGTGACTGGATGGACTAGAAGCTGAGCATTTACTGGCCAGATACCCTTCCTAATGCCTATGCAGAGTTCACAGCAAATATTTTCTCTTTTACACCCTGATAGAGAAGCATCTGCTGCTACCTAGGATTGAACAGTTAACCTTCTGATTGGGAGGTGAGCATCTCCACCTCTAGGCCACCACACTGCTCAGTTGTTGTTTAAATTAAAAATTAACATTATGTTGAAAAGCTTAGTGGACATAAAGGGATATAATAGAGTCATTGCTCAAACATTACTTTGCGGACCAGCAAAGGTCTGGATTTAGTTATAGTATTTTAAAATATATATTATTGACCAATGAGTGCAGAATCTTACTACAATTTTCAGATATTCCTAACAATACTGAACTGAACAGTGCTCTGACCTTTTCAGTCATGAGGAAAACCATCCCTTTTTGAAATTCTTTCTGACCTTCCGTATCGGGCCACATTTTAAATCAGGGGGTGAGGATGGTCAAGTCTAAGATTATCTATTTCTACAGGAACGAGATGCAGCTCCATGACAGAAAATTCCATAGATCAATTTTATACTGGCTGCATGGCTAGGCAAGATTCTGACTTTTAAGTTCAACTATCGGTGGGGAAGATGCTTGATACCAGGAGTCAGCAGAATCAGAATCCCAGCCTTAAGTACATGGGCCTGCAGCACAGAGTAATAGCTCCATAAAGATCCAGGCTTTCCTAGAACACCATCCTATTGAGGCTGTGATCATGCCTTTACTTGGGCTTCAAAATCTCTTTTCCTGGAAAAGCATTTCAATTATTAATCAGGGTTTTACTGCTGTCACCAGTGGACAATGGGAAGCTTTGACTTCCTTTTATTGGCTCCTCTTATTCAGCAAATTTCTCTTTCCTTTTTTCCCCTTACAAAACAGCAGATTCATCAGTGCAGAGGTATCAGCTGATAATACAACACATATACCACAAAGAGATACAAAGGCAACAGCACCTTGTTCTCCGAGGACTCGAAATACTGAAGGTAATGGCTGTTCTATAAAGTATTCCACTTCAATCCTAGCATGTACAGACTTCCCCGTAATGGGGGCAGAACCTAGGCAGGTTTTAAGGTTTTTCATGAAAAGACTTTGCAATTCAATTGGCTGGTTGGTGAATAAAATGCTCTCTTGTTCTAGCAAATTCCTCAGGGGCCCAAACCAATTAAATGAAGGGTGGCTCCTATAGGTGGTTAACAGTAGTTGACCTCCTGAGCCAAACTTCATGTGACACAGGTCCCTAGCTAGAGTCAAACAAGGGGAGGAATGTGTGTATTAGTACTTATTTACTGTTCAAATTGCAAAATGAAAGTTTCTGTCTGGGCCATTGAACTATTCTATAGCTCTGTCAACAGAAGGTTACCGTTGCCATGGGGGTCATAAGGGCACATGGTATTCACAGTGATCTTTGCATTGTGCCCTGAAAATAACAACCCCACCGTGCTTTCCGCTTGCCTTTTTTATAATTAGCAGCAAGCAAGTTACAAACATGTTTGGCCCTTAGTGTTTTCAGAATTTGGAAAAAGCAATATACTTGCTAGGTCGTTAACATTCAACTGATCAGAAAGTAAAGCAACATATGGAATGATAAGCTAGCCTTCTTTTATCTCCTTCACATTAAAAGCATTTTCCTCTAGAGTAGTTGGTGTATTGTGTATTGCCTAGTGGCAGTTGCTCATCCATTCACAAAGTAGCTTAATCTCTCACCCTATCAATTCTTTCAAACTTACATGTACCTTTCATTCAATCCTTTCCTTCGGTTATCTCAGAGAAGCACATACAGTGATTTCCAGCATTTATTTTCGCAACAAAACTGAAAACATTCTAAAGCTACAAAGCATAGCCAGACTCCAGAATCATCCAATATGATCTACAGTTGAGGGGGGATCTCTGTAATCTTAGTCTAATACTCTTTTCAAGCCCCCTTTTCAAGTGAATTTCATCTTCTAGCCACTTTATATATATCTCCTCCCAAGTAGCAACATACTTCCTCTTTCCCACTAGTTACTGGATCCAGACTGCCCTATTGTTAACACTACAGTCCTTTGCATGATTAAAACCCATTTTAATCATTTGACTCCAGGTTAATACACATTAGACCAGATTTTAGTCTGTTTTCTTTTGTGTACTGTTTTCCAGAGCTTCAGAACTTTTGCCCCATCTGCTAAACAACTAACTTTCACAACACTGTAGAAATATTACCCTTCTCATCTTTCCTATTATTTATTGCCTAGTACCTATTCTATTATTTGTATGACAATAACTTGTTGCTTACATATTAAAATATTTAATAGTTGTGCCATTTAGTATTCTAGTTTGACTTGTAGACTGTTAATTAGTATTCTATGAATGTTCAAATATAAACTGTCCCAAACCT
>JANHFO010004795.1:133579-146887 GCA_032468095.1 Pareas carinatus | reverse complement strand
ATCTTCCATTTAATATCTGTTCGAAGTTACGGTGGTGCTGAAAAAAGTGACTTGTGAGTGGTCCTCACACTTAACGAACATCACAGCATTCCATGAACAACTTTGAGCACTTGGCAACCAATATGCATTTTCAACAGTTGCAGTCTTGTGGGGTCACAGGGTTTAAATTTTCTTAAAATTGTTTTATTTGCCGTCTTTATTACAGGTAGTTCTCAACTCACAACGGTTCATTTAGTGAGCAAAGTTGCAGCAGCATTGAAAAAGTGACTTATGACCATTTTTCATACTTACGACCATTGCAGCATTTCCAAGGTTCACATGATCAAAATTCAGAGGCTTGGCAACTGACTCATATTTACAATGGTTGCTGTGTCCTGGGGTCATGTGATCCACTTTTCCAACCTTTGACAAGCAAAGTCAATGCGGAGGCCAGATTTACTTAGCAACTACACGATTCGCTTAACAACTGCAGCAATTCATTTAACAAACATGACAAAAAGAAAGTCATAAAGTGGGGTGCAACTCACTTAACTTCTGTCTTGCTTAGCAATGGAAATGTTGGACTCCATTGTGGTTGTAAGCCGAGGACTACCTGTATGATACGTAGTCTTGCATGCAACTGGCCGTTTGAGGGCAACCATAGTGCTGATGCGGCCTTCAATGAAATTGAATTTCACGCCCCTCTGATTCATCATCCTGAAGGGAAATACCTTAATTTATCATTTTTGGGATGCTTTTATTTCAGAGATAAGAGGGGATGGGGAGAAAGTGCCATCTTTATTTGGGCAGTACCCTTGTTGAGTGCAAAGGCTCCTGGTGACTGAAGTGGTTGGTTCTGCTATCTACAGAAGGAGATTGCCTTCTACCAGAATTTACTTTTGGGGGGATTTCCTCAGCTGACGTTACAGCTCCAAGATTTATTCATGGTCTCCCATCCCTCTCTCAATTCCTGCACCTCAGACAGGGTCAGAAATTCACAAGCCAAAAGTGCTGGGAGAGAAGAGCGTCACCTACAAAGGGCAGAGTGTGTGAGAGAGAAACAGAGAGACAAAGAGAGAAAGAGAGACAGAGACAAAGACAGAGACAGAATGAGTATGTGGGGGAAACCCATGCAAGAGTGCTCAGCCTCATTCACACACATGTTTAGTCTTGTGGGAATCTTTGCGGAGAAACACAAGGCTGGAGGGCAGCGGCCTCACGGTGCCTCCTTCCAGCCACACCCACTGCAGTCACACCACTCAGTTCCTGTGGCGCTCTCCATTTCTGCCCGGCCCTGGACTCGTCCCTGCCTTCTCCACGCCCTGCACCCTCACTGATTGCAGGCAGGCTGCGTAATGGATTACGAGCCGTGGTGGGGTGCCAGGAAACAGAGACAAGGAGGGGGGGAAGGTCAGAACTTCCTCCTGTGCAGAACATCTGATTTGACTGTTCTGCGCTTTTTGTAGCCGAGTTTGGCTGCGGGGCTTCTGCCTGCGCAGCTGGCCGCTCAGCTCTACTCTGGTGAAGGCCCGCAGAGTGCCCTCTCTGGCACACATGCCATAGGTTCGCCAACACTGGTATATATAGTCCGCAAGCTATCTGAACTATGTACATATAAATTGTGCAAAAATTTTTAAAAGTAAGGGAATTTCATGTAAAAAACCATGCATGAGGGCCTTGTATAATTTAAGATTTGTATTCCTCTTCTCTGAGAGCTCAGAAAAAATGCACTATATTGCTCCTAAACATAACTATGTGGATGTGCCAATGAAGTCACCCAGAGTTATGTAACCATTCATTTTGCTGCTCTCTGACCATGTAATAAAAAATAGTGGAGTCCAAGAAAGCTTCACGTTCACTGTTATGCTCCAAATATTATTTTAATGTCTAGATCTACAATCACTGTTAAGTGCTACAAGTCCTATTTGTTTAAACAGTGAGTCTGTGGGTGGATGCATCCTTCTTGGTAATAATGGTGTGGGGAACCATTATAGGCCAGGCAGAGCCAGCCAAAGAATAAGCGGGGCACAGTGCTAAATGTTGAGTGTGGAAGCACAGGGCGGGGCCTTTTTATTAACCCTGCGGGGACTGTTTATTAGCCCCACAAGTCTATGGCAAGCATGTGGCCCTGTGCCGTTGCACCACTCGCACAACCCTTTGGTCAGTTCTGAGGCCAGGCATAAGCCAGAATATGTAGCTGAACATGCTTCACAGTCTCCAATGTTAACCATGCACCTGGGGCTTCTGGAAGTTTTAGTTACAACATTTAAGTGTTACCTTTGCACTAAAACGATAAGCATATTCCTAACCTGATTTTTTAAGACTGTGACTTCAAGCTCCATTGTAGACAATATTTCTTGCAGTATAAATTTAAATGACAGGAAAAAGGTTTCTAAGTCAGATCTCACCAACTTCTATGTACAGGTAGAATTTTGATTGAAAAGTTATTGTATCTTTGGCCATTTCATTATAATCTGAAGTAGTGAAGTCCAGATTTACTCTAAGGAGCTTACCCATTAACATTTATAAACATATTAGCATGGTAACCTACCGTCTCTTGTCTAAAGTGCTGTATACATCACAGTTATGTATATGATTTCTAGCATCTTATTATGAGACAAGTCTTCCATTACAACAGCCAGTCCATCTACAAAAAGAGTATAACTATAACAATGCACTATTTTGACTGACACAAAATGGAGAATCTTTAATTCATCAGGGAGCTCTTTTGAAGTCCTGGTTCAGAATAACTAATTAAAGGCTTCAAATACCTAATATCCAATATTTTACCTCTCTTGAACCTGCCGATTATTCAATGGACTTCTTTTTGCTTAAGTAGGCAATTTATCCTCCCATTTCCCTGAGAGCAAATAGCCCATTTTGTTAGTACTACTTCTACCACCAGCATGAAAAGTATAACAGAAAAAGGATTAATGTGGTTAAGGACACTCTACTTTTCCAGTCTTTTAAGATGAGTTTGCTCTGAATTTTATTCCCTGAAACTTAACATGCTGACTGGAATTTATGGGAACTAACTCATTATTTTCAGAGGACATCAAGTTTCATAGATGCTCATCAGAATTATACAAAATGCATGGAAACAAGCAAACTATCTTTTAAACCATTTACATTCACAGTAAAAATCAGCCAAAGTGAGAAGATGGTTGTAGCAGAATTCTTCCAGCTTAGGGCAACTAAATTAGAGTGCTACTTTAGACATAATTATGTGAAGTCACAACAATACTGCCTGCATTTCAAGAAAATACTGATTACCCTCCAAAAGGACCAGAATAGCCATCTGAATAAAAGGAAGTCTTTTCAGTATAAAATCTTGGATTTTTGTCTTTATTTTGCAGGTTTTTAGAGACATCAAGGTATTATTTCCTACATGTAAGGCTGCAACAATATAGTGGCACATTTTTATGAACTTTGTTATCTCAGTCAGGGCAAACGGTAGTCACATGATCAGTAAACAGAAATAGGCATTTATTCCATGATTGGATGCAGGTGGGAATACAATCAGTATAATTACTACCCTGAAAGTTTTATTTCTTTTGCTCAAGCAACCACTGAGGATTTTAAATGTGTCCTTGTTTATAGCTGGTATTACTGGATTTATGGCAGGTCTGCATATTTTTTGTGGCTCTAGGGAAATTAACTGATTACGTGTAGTTGAGTCAATGTCAACTCATAGTAACCTCATAGACAGACTTTCTCCAGGATGAGCTCTCTCTAATCTGGCTCTTCAGAGTTTCCAAGGGTGCATCCACCTGTCCCACTCACGTCATCCTCATTTTCTCTTTTCTTCCACCTTTCTCAGCAATATGAACTTCTCAAGAGATCTGAACCTTCACATAAAGTAGCCAAAATCATTATTTTATTATTAAGCTAAATGTATATGCTGCCCAACTCCGAGCAACTCTGGGCACTTTACAAATTGGTAAAAACATTAAAACAAGAAAATGAGAAAATCACATAAAATAAGAACAAGATAACAAACCCAAATGGGGCAAAGAGAAAGAACAAAAAGGATGCTTCAATCACACTCATGACTTTCAAATGCTAGTAGGGTAAGAAGTTATTCAAGTTTTGGAAAAAAGCATATTCCAGATGGTAGGCAAATATTATAATTATGTGTGGTTATTTGTCCCTTGTGTAGCAATTTTGGATTGATCTGTTCTATGATCAGCTTGTTTGCTTTCTTGGCTATCTAAAACATTCCCAAGAGTCTTCTACTCATTGAACTTTAAAAGCATCAATATTATTATTTTCATCCTGCTTCTTCAAAGTCAAACTTTCACTTCTGTAAAGTATGCCAGCAATGTTTTGATCTTCCCAGGAATAGACATGCTATAGAAGTTGATTATCTTTTCTCAGGCCTTCATTGCCATCCACCAAGTGTTAATTTGCTGATTCTTTTACTGCTGAATTGAAAAGGCTGAAGCTATCCACCTCTTCAGTTAATCCCTGATCAGAAGTCCTGTGGATTATAACCCCAGCATATCCTTCCCAAAATTAGGAGGGAAATTTATGTCTGGGCAATCTTACAGCTATTGGTGAAGTGTAACAATCCACAGCACTCAGCACAGCTGTAGTAGGTCAGGTTGGAAACAGGCTTACATTTATAATACTGGGTTGTCCTCTAACTCTAGGAACTTCATACAGAAAGAGGAACACAAAGGCTGTTTTGTATACAGTGAGCTTGACCAGCAGCAAGCATAAAATCTCCCTGCACTTGTTAATATTTCTTTTGTGGCACGATATTCTTTGCACAGGCTTTTGTTACGTTGAATGACTCTTTCCCCTCTCTCCCCCTACACCCAGTAGCTGCTGATTTATTATTATAAAGACATAATTGAAGGAAGGCTGGAGTTGCCTCACTAGGCAGAGCATATGCATCATTTAGGCAAAACAGACATTTAAGCTGAGTCATCGTAGCATGGCTGAGAGCAGATGCTAAGCAATAAAACTCCAGGTAAGCTGGTTCATTAATGACAAGACTTTCAACTTCTCCCACCTATCATTTTCATGATGAATCCAAAGTACCTTGTCTGCTGCTGATGCGATGTGAAAAAGGGAAGCTGAGAACAATCCTGCCCTCTTCCTATTTTGCCTTCAATGGATTCAAGAAAAGTCTCAATCTATTTAAATACAGTAACAAATATTCTAAAGGTTGGGGATTTTTTAACATCTGAAAGAGGATATACAAATGTGAATGATCCAACACACACATCTGCATTTCTCATCATTTTGTGTCAGCTTGTTCACTGGCTGAACAGCTCATATATCAGTAAGTTTCTCCTGATACATTGCAAGCTTTAACTCATTGGTTCTGCTTCAGCAGTAGAGAATATGTTTGTTCCCTATTCTGTGTGACAGTTGGGAAATGAGCATAGATCTGTCCAGGGCAGAGAAGAATGTAATGTTTATTTCCCATAATTTAGACATAATACTCATTTTATTGCAGCCCAGTATAACATTTACCTTTTTAGTGTCTGTATCACATTGCTGTCTCTTGTTTAACGTGTTCATTCTCATATGTACTTCTGCCAGAGTTTCTTTCATCCTATATGTGTATCTTGCATTTTTCCTATCCAGGTCTCCATTTCAGCCCATGCACATACTTATGTAACTCTCTTGAAATGTCTCTTCTTTCTCTCAAACATCAGCCACAATTCTCAGCTTTGTGTCATTTGCATACTTGATAAATATTCCTTCAACACCTTCATTTAAGTCCTTAGATTCTTGGTTTGAAGCTAAACCATTGGTTTTGGGCCTGAGTATCTCTGCAGCAGAGTATGTCACTCTAGTATGGAGTGCATCTCCACATGCAAAACAAGACGACATTGCTGTCAATGAAGCAGAACACATAGTAATAGGATGTCTAAAACCCACATCAATTGAGACAAAAAATGTATCCTCTTGTTGATATTGTTCCACCTAGGATTAGGAGAGAAGTAACAACAGATGCCAAACAAACAAAAGAATGATCCCTGGCATCCTCTGAATGGGTACATGCTCCAAACTCATCAACTTAGATCTAGGAAGAGTTTTATAGCAAGAACAAATATTCTTGAAAGTATGTAGGAGAAAACTGAATTAGAAGATGGAGGAGAGAATTTACGGAACAAAGAATAATCCCTGAAGAGAACATGGCCGAGGGATCTGATCTTCCCTATGTTACTTGGAGGACATTGAATAGGTTGAGGGTGAGAGTGCCTAAGTGTAAGACCAATATGCTCGAGTGGGGGTTACTGGTAGATAACACACTATGCAAGTGTAGAAAGTTGTAGAGTCTGGCCCATTTGTTGGTCTGTCAACTACTACCACTCGAATGCACCAAAAGTGATTTGTTTATGGCCAAGGATAAAGCCAAAAAGGTTGCCTCATTTTGACAGTTTACGGATTGATCTGGACACAAAAGAAAGAAAATCTAAATCCATCTCAATAATATTGAACGACAAAGGGCTCTAGATACAGTTCTGGAGGATTCCCTTTGATACTTTCTTCTAAGCCTCAGAAGAACCAGCAACTCTGTCACAGCACGTACCTCAAAGATACATATGGATCCCAGTGTGACCCTGTTTAAATGAGCCCTTGAAACTGCCTCTTCTCCAGGCCTTAGATTAGAATGGCTGGGGAATGCTTTAGTGGTGTTGCTATTATTTTTCTGAATACTTGGCTTTGAGGATAGATTTTGGAAGGGAAGGGAACCCCTGTCCTTCTATCACAGAGATTGGGAAGTTTTATTACCTTCAGGACTGCAATCCTCTGTAAGACTGTGTAGTAGAGTTGGGTGAAGTTAGAACCAAAAATGGATCCAGCCAGAGCCATTCCACATGCAATTAACAGAACTTGATCCAACTTTCCATACAAAGACATATTTACACTTTACCATCCACATAGTTCTTTCCTTAATCTTCTGGGAATTTACCCAGTCTTTTTTTTAAAAAAAGTCTTCCAAATTAGTAGCCATTACCATACCCGAGGATACTGATTTCCACAATTTAACTATATTTCATCCAGGTCCTTGATCACATGAAAGAAAACCTAGCTTCTCTTTTGTAGACATTTGCACTGAGCATTGAGATATCTGCAAGAAAATGGATGATATTAGAACCACAATATCAGTGGCTGAGGATGGCAGATATTTAAAGAGGGTTTATAAAAAAGAAAACAGATTCCTGGCATCAATTCCTGTTTTTTATTTATTTTATGGTTTATGATTTTATATTTATTGACTTTAATGTTGTGAACTACTCATAGTTGCATTTAAGATGGACAGCCATACAAATCTTTTAAGTAAATAAATAGATAACAATAATCAAGCACACGAAAGCCTTTCTCAGCCTTTTTGGCACTATTTTTTCTGCTCAGTTCTGAATTTCATATTTAATTCCCTTCCATAAAGTTAATTCCTCATCAGCCGACTACAGTGTGGTAATTGGGGAACCGATTTTTAATAAAATCCTCCACATACGTCTTCAGACAAGGAAAGATATGAGTAAATGGAATTGCATATGAAAGAATAATTGTATAAAAGAGGATTATATGTTATATAATTTTATATGGTATACAACAGGAAGAAGTCAGTGCCTGCAAATGTAGAACATTTCCCCCTAATTCTGTCTTATGAATACAGTTTCCAATTTTGGAATTAAAAAAGAATTGGTATCTGAATATGACTTGGGATGGGCCCAAGAATGGAAAACTGAAGGGTGGAACTAAAACATGGAGCATGAGTTGTGAATAAGAGCTATCCAATCAACTAAGATACCTAATTAATAATTATTAAAATCTGGGAGATATTAAATAGCCTTTCCTCTTGTTTCCCTGGTGTATCTATTAATTAAAAAAACTACCCACATAGGCTTGTGGATTTTTTTTCTTTTTTTCTGGTTGGCAACTATAGTCACAAGTAGGAAAAAGTGACGTCTGTCTGGTCAGCTGCCTCACTGTATTTTGCACTAGGAAGCTATATTTGTATTCTCCTCTTATTTCCAGTAATCATTATGATCCGGTTGTCTTCTCTTGTGTTAAAGTTCAGCTATATTCCAGTCTGTGAATGATTTTAATCAGGGAGAGATTACGTCTTGATGCAAAAGTAATCATTATTGTCCAAAGAATTACTTCAGAGTAATAATGTTACGATTGTTTGCTGCCAATTATACTTGTAGGCTGAAGTAAATCAGTGGATTGTATTCAAATGCACTGCAATATATTAGAACACATTGCAGCATGTTCCAAAATATATATGCTCGAAGTTATTTCTTTTGTTTGTTTGTAGGACATACATTGCCTATCTCATACAATGACTCTAAGAGGTTCACCACAAGCCACAAAAACAAAGATACTTTTCTCTCCAAGCAGCAGACCAAACATCCTTGCTGCTCAACCCCCATCCTAGCCAAATGCTTTGACAAAGAGCCAAGTCTTCATATCCCTCCAGATGGCTGAAAGGATAGGAACCCTCTGATCTCAGATAGGACATTGTTCCAAAATGTTAAGGTGGCCTCTGAAGACTCATTAGATGACAACATTTAAGAGACGGATCTGGAATGCACCCACCCTATTTAACCTGAGAGACTATTTTATATAGTGATTTACATACCAGTCTAGAAACCAAGACACCATGAGTTCTAATTCTACCTTAGGCATGAAAACCAGCTGGGTGACTTTGTGCCAGTCACGCTCTCTTAGTTCAACCCAGCTAACAGAGCTGTTATTGTAGATGAAGGAAGACTACTATTGTAATATAAACCACCACCTCGTTCTCAAACCCTGAAGCCAGTTCAGAAAGATAGGTCAGTTTTGTCTGGTGGTTAAAGCACCAGGCTAGAAAACAACAGATTGTGAGTCCTGCCTTAGCCATGAAAGCCAGATGGGTAATTTTGAGTCACTCACACTCTCTTCCCCCAATGTTTCTGAATTTGCAGACTGGTGGGGTTTGTGTGAGAGGGGATAGTTCCATGTGAGTGGAACATGTGCGTGCTCAGCTCCATTCCTGTGAATGGGGTGCACATGCCCCTGCCACTCACGCAGATGGAGTGCGCACACATGCATTTGCCCACTGCTTGCACAACTGAGGACACGTGTGTGTGCACGCACACTTGCCAGCCGCTTCCATGACCCGGTTTCAATCCCCTCATGATCCACTATTGGGCCACAGCCCACAGGTTGGGGACTCCTGTTGTGTAGGGCTTTAAAGATGATAGCCAATGAAAAGCAACCAGAAAGCAAATGGAAGCCAATGCAGCTCACAATGCAGCAGTGTTTCCTAGTCAAAACTAGGCACAGCAATTCTTGCATACATTCCAATTGAATGCAGCTTTCAAATGCTTTCAATATTAGTCCCATGTAGAATGCATTGCAGTAATTGAAATGAGAAGTGACTAATGGATGAGTTATCCTGAGCAGAATCCCTTGAGCACCACTGTCGTACAAGATGGATCTCCGCAATGGCTCTCCTAGCCTACTCTTTGCACAAGAGTCGTGTGTTCAAGAGGACCCCCAGATTGTGCACTAACTTTTGGGGAAATCCAGAGTTGGAGGAGTCTATTCTGCCATGGTCAAGGAGGTCTACAGGATCTAATGTTTTTATAATATCAATGAAATCAGCATCCTGCAACTGTATGTAAGTTTTGCCACTTTCATATATGTGTGTAATAATGCAATGCATGTATAAAAAGGGAGAACTAACAGCATGAGATCCTTTCCTCCCCTTGACCCCCTTCCTTAAACACCTTGAAGTAAAAAAAAACACACTTTTATTGCCAACATCATAAAATAGCTTCTTGTCTTGATTAAAATTTAATCCAATAATAAAGACACAACAAGAATGCTCACATCTGTTTCAATAGAGACATCTGACCTGTCACTTAAAGAAGCAGACCAACCTAATTAGAACTCCTCATTAGGATAAAGTAAACTTTGTTTTGAAGGACAAAAGAAAGAAAGAGAGGGAAGTCTGACCTGAATTACAAAATGCTCCCCATTAGATCTATTATTGTATACTCTAGAACACAAAGAGGTTTCCAAACCTAAATACTGCCGTTTACTATTAGTTTTTTTTAAGCCTCACTGCATTCTTGTTCAGTTCAATCATCACTCCCAATATTTCACAAAAGGAGACATCCACAATGTCAATTCAACAAGCAGCCGATGGAAGAACTAGAAATATAACCAATAATCTGACCAATCTCAGCTGTCTTTTATAAACAGGGTGCTTCTTGTATTGCTCAGGGAGGTGCTATCAAATAAGCACTCTATTAAAAAATTAGAATGTAATGTGGTTAGGATAAAATCTGCAATATTTTCATAACACTAAACAGTCTAGTACACAATACATTATGTTTCTGTCCCCCATACCAGGTATTTAGAACATATGCTTCTTATTACATATGTGAATCAATAGTCATTTAATTCAGGGAATGGCAAGCTTTACACTGTAGCAACAGCGTAATGAGAAACCATGTGCCATTCTATAAAATGCCCAGATCTTTCTTATCTACATCTGTTTAGAGATACAAATTTGTATTCCAGCAATGTCACTGCTGAAGTTATACTATGCTATCCCCCATATTTTAATGCAATGAAGCATGCAGTATTCCAAGTCCCTGGTTACATGAGGAAGCCTAGATAATCTTGAAAATTCTACACTTCTATTATTTATGTTTAGTGAGTTGGTGTGCACATATGTAACTAAAAATGTCAAGTACTTCAACATTTTAAGAGTTTCCCACCTGTTTATGGGCACTAGAAATCAAAGCATAAAAGTGTCACAGGAGCTTCTCCTTTTCCTTCCTCAGGCACTCATTTACATGTCAGATTAGTTAAAATAAACCAGATAACTTTTTCTCATCCAATGCATGATTTTTTTCCCTACTTAGATGATGCTTGGAGGCTGCAAAATGGGACTACAACAAAAGAAAATGAAATAAAAAGACAAAATCTGTAACAAAACCATATAAAATGCATGTTTTAAGCCTCCAAAAGCAATAACAAAAAAATAATAGATTAAAATAGAAAGGATCCAGTCTGGGTCAGTCGCCAGGACCAGAGATTTTGTCTTCCAAGCTTTGGGATTCCTCCTGGAATCCATTTTCAGAGAATTTCTCTCTAGCAGCTAACAACTTAAAAACCAGCCATCAACACACCCCGATCAACATCTAAATAGCCACATAAAACAGGTATTATGAATACCATACCCAAAACAATACACGCTCTGCTAGAGTAGTGGTCCACAACCTTTTGGATCTCAGTAAAAACTAAATTCAAATTTTTAAATCCAGCGGACCACTAATTTGAATTTTTTTTAAAGATACATACTTTTGTAAAATAATGATCAGGGAACTTCCATTTTATTAATATAAAATATATCTATTTAATATAACAAAATTTAAAAAGCTTATTTAATCATAATAAAATATTAATTGTTGCAAAATTATTAAAGTTAGTTTAATTATTACAGAATAATTGAAACTTTTTAAGTAATACACATTTTTAGTGTGATATTTGTTCCTGCTTGAGAGAGAGAGGCAGAGTCAGTCAGAGAGAGACACACAGAGAGAGACAGAGACAGAGACAGGGACAGACAGAAAGAGTATGAAAGAGACAGTGACAGAAACACACACAGAGAGAAAGGGAGACAGAGAGAGACAGAAAAAGAGACAGACAGACAGAGAGAAAGAGAGAGAGAATGAGAGACAGACAAATAGACACACACACAAAGAGACAGAGAGAGAGAAAGAGAGAGACAGAGAGAAAGAGAGAGAGAGAGAGTGCTTTGGTGCTCCACTACTGTCTGTTGTCTGTGCTCACAGTGGCGAGCTGCAATCGCCTGCCCTGGTTCCTCCCTCCTTGCTATCCCCCGGCACCCTTTACTTCATGAAGAAGTCAGGGCTGGAGAGTTGTCTGGGCTGCAAACTCAGAATGTGCGCGCTTTTGGCCAGCTTAAAGGTGCTTTGGAAGCGCTTCCGGTAGCAGGTGCAGGCGAATTCTGAGCCCTGGAGACAGCCAGCCCTGTTTGCCTCGCTGCCTCTGCCATCCCCACAAGCAGGAACCATACAACTATACCAAAAAATTCAAATAATGTCCAGATCTTCCTGCAGACCCCAAAAATGTTCTCACAGCCCACTGGTGGGCCCTGCCCCACAGGTTAGAGACCACTGATATAAAGAAAAGAAAAAAAGCAAATATGGGGGATCAGAATTAAGCATTTCTTCACCCAATAGAGGATGAACATGGCAGATTAGCCTCTCCTGAACTCTTTCATATAAACTATGGTTAGACTTCTTAGACTTTCCAATGAACACGAACCCTAGCTGAAAAAGACTTGTTTATGGGATTCCCATAAGATGCACTGATGGCCACAATCCTGGAAGTTGATTTTAAAGGACTGTTGTTGCTCAAACATTCAGTCTTTTGTGTGATCTAATGGATATCATTTTTCCATGACTATTTCTCAGCAAGTACTTCTTTAAGTCTTTATAAGTGTTTATTTGTGATAATATTTATCCATCTATCATTTGTTAGCGTCTGTTTTCGTTGCCTTCAATTTTTTCTAACATCAGGAACTTCTTCAACAACTCTCGCCTTTGCGTTATGGGTCTGAAAGGGCCAAAACATTAGTAATAGATGCTAGATCAACAGAGTTGTGATAGTTAAATGGTAACTGCCACTCAAGACAGCTTTATATACCAGTTGGTGAGTGTCAGACAGGCGAGGGCTCTTACTTCCCTGCTCACTTGATGGGATTCCCAGAATAGATGGTTAGCTGTTGCTGGGAAAATGCAGGAATGCTAAATTAGATTGCCTCTTGATCTAATCTCTGGGCTGTTTTGGAGGATAAACCTACCAATAACTAAGGCGATGACAGCTATACATATACCCTTCAGAATCAGAAGCAGCATTTATTTCAATATCAGCGCCAAGTAAATTCAAGCAGAAATTGTTCTTTCATTCAAATCTAGCCTGTTAATTTCCCAGAAGCACCTAGCTGGTCATTATAACAACAAAATGCTCTACTATATGAGTTCGATTTTTTATCTAGAAAGGCCTAGTATATGACCTTTTTACATACACACATGTACATTTTGTGAAATTAATTATTGTTCACTCTGGTGGCTGAATGTCTGCTGCCTTTTTTTGTTTCCTGATGTTAAGGAATTGTACATTCCCATGAATCAGAATTAGAATTTATTGTCCAAGTGCGTCTGGACAAAGAAGAAATTTGTCTCTGGTGTATATGCTCTCTACCTACATACATACAATAAACAAATTGTGATTACAATAATAAGACACATTCATAATCATAAAGTACATTCATCT
>JANHFO010004795.1:96949-110710 GCA_032468095.1 Pareas carinatus | reverse complement strand
ATGATTGTACTTCATAACATGATGACATGATGAATATACTTTATGATTATAAATGCACCTAATATGTACACAACATGTTGAATGTACTTTATGATGATGAATGTATCGTAGTATTTACACCGGAGAAAAATTCCTTGTGTGTCCAGACATACTTGGCCAATAAATAAATAAAATCTATTCAGAAGTGGTTTGCCATTTTCCTAGGTTGAAAGAGAGTAATGGGTCCAACACCACTCAAATGGCTTTGTGCCTAAGGCAGGACTAGAGCTCACAGTCTCCCTGTTTCTAGACTGATGAGTTAACCACTACACACAACTGCCTCAACTGTTTGCTTATTTGTTTGTTTGATGTGGGTTGGTTTTTGTGGATTTGAGTCAATGCTGACTCCTGGCAACTGTCTGGAGAATTCTCTGAAAAGCCACAGAATCTTCCAGTTTCTAGCTGGGTGCCTCCACCAGTACACCAAACTGACTCTCTGTTGGCCACTAGTTGGGAGCAAAAAGTTGGGGGCTTTGCATTTCTTGGCTGGCATCCAGTGGTTGCAGGCACACAGTCAGTGGATCAGTGCCTCTCAAGAAAAAGGGGCTTAGCCATAGAGACTTGTGTGGGAGCTATTACTCTTAAAACATAATGTGAGCAGAGGAATTCAGAAGGAATTCTTTGACAAGCAGACTACACAAGTACAAGAAGTGATTCCTTTCAATTACACCCTGAATTATATACATTAAAATAGGCATGGACTGGTTAGTTTCAAGGTTTTCTATTTTCCACTCTCCCTTCTTTCTATCAGTTGGCCAACACATTTTTTTAAAAAAAATAATGGTTGCAGAAGCTAATGTTCAGTCTCCTTTGCTGTCAAGAGGACAGAAGAGTAGGTCAAGAGATCAGGGACCAGACTGAAGTGGGTAATCCCACAGGAAATCAGCAGAATCAGTTGAAACCGGAAGATTGTCACATGGAGCACATCACTTGAGGCAGCCTCTCTAACGCATATCATTCTGTATATGTTGCCTGCACAAACCATAGTATTTTAAGATGGGCTTTTAGGAAACACACCTACAACTTTAAGCTGTCCTCAGGTGTAGAATAACAGTGAGATACAGCTGGAGGCAGGTGAGTATATGCTCAGGAAATGATTACTAGACTGTCCTTCCACCAGGGCAAGGAGCCTGAGTAGATTTGTCCAGATATATCAGCCTTTTCTCAGTCTTGCATTTTTCAGAATGTGCTGAGAGTTGTAACCAGAATGGAGGCTTCTGAAGGTCAGTCACCTAGGAATTGCAGAAGGACCATTAATAAATGACATGGAAGAAAGTCTTATCGCTAATGTGTCCTCAACCAATTCAAACCCATGGCAAGCAATACTGGATTTTAAATATAAATAAAGAACTCTGTGATGATAGAAATAGTTTTTGAGGCTTCACAAAAGTCCAATACTGTGCATAACAACATATGCAGTTTGTGTGTGTGTGTGTGTGTGTGTAGACCCAAGAGATTAAATTCTTCCAACAATTTTTTTCTGCTATGAGATACCAATGCACTTTGATGGGCATGCCGGAATTGTCAAGAATTAAATTTAGCTCATCAGTGATGAAAAAACCCATAAATATTAGAATGATTTAAATATGTTTTGTTTGCTTGGTTGTTATTGTTGTTTTGCTGTACTTAACTAATAGCAAATTTTAATTGTTGCGGTTGGGGGAGGGAGGTTGAGGATATAGATTTGTTCCAGTTCTTAATAAATGAGCATTATTATTAAGCTCAAAATACAAATGGCAGAATTCCATTGTTCAGCAGGAATTAAAATCACCACCACATTTGATCTCTTTGGGGAAATTTACTAATCGATCAATTAAGTATTAATCATTCCTCATGTGGCTTTTATGTAATCATTTTACTTTAGACTTGTGACTTCCTGTGCATTTAATCCTCATGCTTCCATTCAACGTAAGAATGCATTGTTCTGTGTTATCTTATCTCATGTAGCTGTCTGTGTGGTTTGGACAGAAAGCACAGCAGTAGGAGAAGCAGGTTTCACAGAAGCAAAGTGAAAACAAATTATCTCCCTGCACTATGCACACCACACTATCTGTCTCGTCGAAGGGAGCAGACACCAAGCACCACAGTTGTCCACTCCACTTTCCATTTTTCATTAGCAGGCTCGCTCTGGTTTGGCCTGAACCTCTTTTCACATCAAGCTCACCAACCCAGGTCTTCAAGGCAGCCATGTGCATCATTTCGGGCCTGTTGGGCCCATCAGCATTGCCATGGTTACAAGGATATAGCAGGATTGCGGCAATACATTAGAATATCCAAATGAGGCTGATGCCGACTCAAAAAGCAAAAGAGGACACACCAGTCACATCATTTGTTTAATCCATCAGCCACCTGCTGCACATCTTTTCAACACCCTATTCAGGCAAAAAGGAAGAGATGAGAGGTTCTTGGTGCGCTCTGAATTTGGTTGTTTTCTTGCAGACATTTTGTTACCCAAACTAGGTAACATCATCAATGCACTAATTGATTAACCTTGAGCTACAAATATTCTCCTTTATTGGTATCATAAAAAGGGAAATGCCTCACATTTGGTTACTCTTGCTAGGCCTTAGTCAAATATTATTTGAGGCAGAAATACTCAGTCTTATTTTGATTTGGAAATGCTTTTTTTCCCCCTCTTAAAATAAATTCTCTTCCCCCTTTATACCAGTAATGGTATAATGAGCATGTCATGGACAAGACTACTTGGTACAGGTGGACAGGCCCCAACACATTTCTCCACATCATGAAAATGTGCTTAATTGAGAAGAATTTCAGGATGAACTGTGGCCTCCAATAAGAGGCGCCATGCAACTTATTGGAGGCTCCGCTCCATCAGACTTATTCCGCAGGTGACTATGGCACCTCCACTCCAATCTTGGCTCTGCAAATGGAGCTTACTGGCTTTAGCGAATTTGCAAGTGGTCCCTTCTTGTATAAATCTGAGGTAATCCTTGAGCCTAGACAAACAAACAAACAAGCCCTCTCTATATATTACATGTTCTGTACATAATTATGTACCATAATAAATGCAACAGGTGAGTCTTTGACTTCCTTGAATTGTATTTGGTACGTTTCAACTATTGCTGTTGAAAGCGAAAAGTTTAAAAGCACTTGAAGCAGTGCACTTGAATGTCCTGCTTTCAAGGACATTGTATGTGTGAAGGAAATATGTATTTTAAGATGAACGCCATACAAAAGAGGTTCCCTTTTTCATTGTATATATTTCCAGGTCTTTTTGAGATCTATCGTGCATTGGGCTCTGCTTAGTTTAGACAACACCACATCAGCAGGCAACGCTAGCCAGTGGGATACCTTAGAGCAGAAACACACAAAAATCCAGTTTAAAGGAACGTGTTCTCCAGAAGGACCTTATTCGTGACTTACCTTCATTCTCTTTGCTCTTGCCCAAATTTCTTTGTGCTCCAAGGAAAAACGGCTTTGCTCATTCAACTTTCAATCTGTATACTAAAGGATTCCCTTTTAGATGGCAGCAACTGAGTTGACTTTGGCTAATCTGGAAAAGCTTTGCACCATCCAATCTGATTTCTGCTTGGATGGAAGGCCACAAGGACGTTATCTGGGCTGTGTACCAGACTGGAAAGTCCAAACAAAAACAAAAATCCATAGGAAGGCACTGCAATGTTGCTAAGAAAAGAAGATGGATGTAACCGTGAAATCATGAGACATTAAGATGACTCATAGGAGACTTCATGAATAGATGACTATCAGCTATTTACTGTATTGGATGAACTGTCTGTAATGATAGATCTATTGCAGCTTGCTGTTAATTGAGTAAATGGGAAGCTTCTTTTAATATGACTGAAACCAGAAAGTCAGCAAAACTGCCGGCATGTTTTTGGGAACCAGTTGCCTAGTAACATAATCAAAAGGCCTTCTCCTTTTTGAGGATCTTTGATGCATAGCTACCACAATTGCTATTAATCAATATTAATTAATTAAGAACAATAATGACTTATTATTAATGCAACAGTTAACAGGACATAATCTGTAGATCCTCACTGAGAAATGACTGTAAATGCTCTTGAGTTTAGTGAACCTTCTGTTCAGATCATGCAGTGAAGGATATGTGATACCTGTATTCTGTTCCTGTAGGACAGATGTTTTCAATCTGTGGTCCAGGGTTCCGTGGCAAGTTGCATGGAGATCCACAAACAGGTCAAAAAAATTGGAAAAAGTAATATGCATGAATTGCTGATTACTAACTAATTGAATGTGTGGCAATGAGGTTCACCATGTAGCAAAGACGTGTTTTGGGGTCCGCAGCCTAAAAAGGTTTGAAAAGCTCTGCTGTAGGAGAAGGATTGGGAGAGCCAGGGGGAGGGGTAAAAAGAGGGATTACCCTAAAATCACTGCATATCCACAAACAAAGTCCAACCCCACTTGGCTACCATTGATCCTTATCTAACTCTAACTGGGTGCCAACCATAAATTGAGAATATTTTTGTGCATAGTCTTTTGGCAATAAATTAGTTAAATTGAACCCTCACGTGTGGATCTGACAGTTCCATTATTTCTTGTTCTCCCTCCTAATCGATTGGCACAGTGAAAATGAAGAACCTGAAGCTTGGTCAATGAAGATTCTCAGTCATTCAGGCAGAGTTGTCTGGAAGTTGAGTCACGGCAAATGGATTTCTTTTCTTATTGGGTTCAAAATATTTTGCTGCTTATCCAAGTAGCCTCTTCAGTCTGAGCACATTGATTAGAGAGACCCCCTATATGTCCACCAGGGAGGTTTCATTTCTCACCTAAGCTGGATGGGTTCATTAGCTGAGTAGGCACTGGGATGTCAATGTTCCAACTCCTAAATCTAGGTCAGGGGTCCCCAAACTAGTCTGTGGCCGGTTCCAAACTAGGTAGTGGCCGATTTGGAATTGGTCTGTGTGAGTGATGGGCAAGCATGCATACTCTTGCAGCTCCACTTGCCGAGTGGTGGATGCTTGCACTCGGGCGCGCTGCTCCATTCACGCAAGCAGCAGGCGGTTGCGCTTGGGTGTGTAGTCCCACTTGCGTGAACGGCAAACACTTGCACTCACACACACACAGCCCCATTCATGCAAGCAGTGAGTGAGTGCGAGCAAGTGGAGCTTTGCAAGTGCCTACTGCGTGCACAAGCGTGATTGCGCTTGCACATGAAGCTCCACTCATGAAAGGAATGGGAGCTTGTGCTTGCACAAATGGAGCTGTGTGCACGGACATGTGTGCATGCACATGGGTTCACCTGCCCCTCGCACGAAACTATTCCCCTCCCCCCCCATGCACTGGACCACCCAGCAGGAAAGCCCTTAGGTGGATCATTACGTGTGACCTTAACTGGTGGACCTGTGAAGTGGTCTTAATCCTCCTGGGGACTGATGAAACAGCAGCAAAATAACTGGTTGATCGTTTGTGTCTGAGGCCTTGGCCTCTATCGAGGAAAGGATTTTACACTTTGGCATAAATGGATTCCTTTGCTCCTCTCTCAAACCAACTATTTTCCCTATCCAAAATGTGAACATGATTGTCTTCAAAAGGATGCCCTATTTCTCTTAAATGAAGGTATCCTGCTGATTCTGGTCCTATGATGTTGCTTCTCCTGGGCTGGACCGTTCTCTTGTGTAAAGGCTGCTTGGTTCCTTCAATGCGGAGCTCTGGACACTCCTCACCGCATTGGAGTACAGGTAGTCCTCGACCTATGACCACAATTGAGCCCTGTTGTTAAGTGAGACATCTGTTAAGTGAATTTTGCACAATTTTATGACTTTTCTCGCCTCAGTTGTTAAGCGAATCACGGCAGTTGATTAGTTAATAACCTGATTGTTAAGTGAATCTGGCTTCCTCACTGACTTTGCTTGTCAGGGGAAGGAGGAAAACATGACCTCGAAACACCACAGTGGTCATTAATATGAACCAGTTGTTAAACATCTGAATTTGGATCACATGACCATAAAGGCGCTGCAAAGGTTGTAACCAAAAAATGGTCATAAGTTCCTTTTTTCAGTGCCATCATATCTTTGAACGGTCACTAAATGAACTATTACAAGTCAAGGCCTACCTGTACTACCTTACTCATCTTATGTTTTGGGCTCTGATCATTAGGGTGGACAAGCTTCCATATCAGTCTGTTGGTGGATTTGAAGAATGCAAGGACGGCAGACACGGCTGAGATTCAGAAACAATGGAAGAACCTGGTCATTCCTTTCAACGCCCGGTATATCAGAGAAGCTAAAACAGATATTTGGAAAACACCACATACCTTGTGCAAAAGCCTTAATTTTTGTATTCTGGATTTATCCTGTCTATTTTTAATTGTATACTTTTTTAAATAGTATTTTTAGCTATGCAGAATGATTTACCTGAGGTGGGTGGTCATATACATTTCCTAAGTAAATCGTTGGCACATATAAGATTCAAATCTTTTCTCATGGGTTTCCTTCAACCTGAAAGTGCTACTAGTTTAGATGAATTGATACATAGATGAAATTATTGAAAAATAGCTGGGTTCAGGTTAATTTAAATACTTCACTATTATGCATAAGCTCATGATCACTTTTATTTAGGGGAGGAGCCATAAGGCAAGATAGCAAGTGTTTACACTCCATATTTCCAAAGTATCTGCAGTTACATTACTAAAAGCTCAATGGTCTCATAAATAAAGAAATTAAGTCGAGCTTTTGGTGAATTTTTAAAACTATTTACTGTATAGATAGATTTTTGCCTTTGCAATATTATGAAACGCTATACGATTTTGTGAAGAAGAAAGCTGCCAGAGAATTGAATCCACATGTACAATAAAAGGACTCTCCAATAAGAATATGCATTTGCTTACCCACCCTTGTCTTTACATCCCACCAGTCTGCTGGAGTGGCTTCAGATTTTCCAGCTATTTTACTAGGCTATTTGCATTTAAATCGTTTTCTCTCTCATTATGTAAATGATGCTTTTCTGTCCATTTTTCATTGGAAGTTTCACAGTGGAATTGCCTGATCCATTCCACTTCCTAAAATATGCAGACCTTCTGGATTTTCTAGGACCCTAGATTTGATCTTGGTTCTCTAAAACAGGCCATCTTGGAATTGTTAGTCTTTTTATCTAGTCTGCCTACCCATGTTCGAATTCTCATCTTGATAGATATTGGTGATTTTAAAATGTTGACACTGCTAAAGCTACCAGATAGATGAGTACAGAGATAGAGATTGATATTCCTAATATTATGGGGACGTCCAGCGGACAGCGCAGTGGCAAAGCAGCAGACTCAGGAGGTTCCCAAGTCGAACTGCCTAACAGCTGGTAGATTGGGTCAGTTCCATGCCTGGAGCCAGTCCTAAAGTTGCCCCGGAGAGGCAATGAAGGGAGGGGATGTTACGCAGTCTTGGGGGAGGTGGCGACCACCCTGGGATTGGAAAGGGACCTTCAAAAGATCTGCTATGGTGTGTTGCAGGCTTCGCAGCATTTAGCTGCAGACGAGCCTGAAACAAGAATGAAAGAGGCTTGGAAACAAGCTGAAAAAAACCTGGCAATCAAGATCTAGCTACCTGAGTGAGTTTTTCAAAATCCTACCCCAAAAGACTATGCTACCTGATTAAAAAGAATTTTTAAAAAGATAATTAATGCTTAAATAACAAAATAGGCAAAGTTATATGGATTAAAAAGGTAAATTTGATAAATGATAAGTTTGTAATGTTTAGATAAGATAAATAGGATGAACTATAAGATTTAAAACGTAGTAGGTTGTTTAAGTAATATAGAAGTATATAATTAATGTGCAAGATGCAAAGGTTTAATAGAATTAACTAATGATAAATCTGTGACAGAATTTTTTTTTAAATGGAGTAAGATGACTTTCTAAAATTCATAGAAGCAAAAATTGATCTCTTTCGTTTGAGGTAAGAAGAACAAAGAGAATTAGATGACAGACTGGTGGAGATTTGAGATGGAAGCAATAAAAGAGAAATATTTAGGATGATTAAAGCTAAATAACAAAATAAATTGCAAAAATGAAATAATATTGAAGTATACTCTAGACTAAGAGTGGTAAATCAGGATATGGTTGATGTAACATTTATACAAATGAAAAAAAAAGATTTTGTAAGTGATAAAAAATTATTCAAAGGGGCAGATATTAAACAATTTTAAGATTATATTATTATATAAGCATTAAGGGAGGATAAATGATAAGGGCATCCAGTTGACAGATGCTGATTGGAATATGTGATGTATGTGTTTGTTATAATAAAAAAAAATATTCTCAAAAAAAAGATATTCAAAAAATTATGGCCACACCAAGATTTCTTTGTGATTGCCATTTTAAAAAAAATAATCTAATTATTAGTTATACTATCAACCTGACCACCATCTTTTGACCTTCTGAATGAATAGTTATTAAAATGCCATTCAAATTCCTTTCTTTTTTCACATTGTTGAAAAATATGCAGTAGAATAAAACAAAATACCAAATGCATATTGAGCGTGTAAAATTCCGTTTAAACTTCATCTCTTAAAATTAATTTCAGGGATTGATTTCAAACTGATACATTTTCAACAGATCAAGAATTCCTTTTCAGGCACTAATATGAGGCACAAATGCCATATGTTCTTTCTTTCATATGGGATTTCTTATTTGAGAGTCTCGATTTCTTTCTTTCTAGGTTATCTACAAACTAAGATGTGGTAGACATGGCCTTCTAAAGAGAAATTTCATTTCATGGTCAAATTATTGCCATAAAGCAGTCATAAAAGAGAAAACCATAATTCACAAGGGGCATGCAGATAGCAAAGGATTTTACAGAAATATTAACAAATGGTTTTAATAATTTAGAATTCCATATTTTGACTGATGCCCATTTGGACTGATACTGGAATATTTTTAGACCCAGGCAAATGTTACATTATCATTCTTATTATTTTGGGTTAGTAATTGAGCTGTTCATTTTGTATACTACATTCTTGCTTTTAATTCTTTCTGTACTGCCAGAGTCACTGCTATGAGATGGGCAGATATAGAAATTATTTAAATAAATAAATAAATAAATTCTGAGATTACTCTCTTAAAAATATTGTATGAGCCTGGTAACACAGTGGTTATAATGCATTATTGCAGACTAATTCTGCTGACTGTCAGCAGTTTATTTCTCACCTGCTCAAGGTTGACTCGGCTTCCATCCTTCCGAGGTTGGTAAAATGAGGAGCCAGATTGTTGGGTACAATATGCTGACTGTGTAAAGCGCTTAGAGAGGGCTGTAAAGCACTGTAATATGGTATATAAGTCTAAGTGCTATTGCTATTGAAATACTACTTAGCAACATCGTTCATTCACCTCAATGAGACCCCTATGTAATAATTTAATCACGTATCAATTTGTGTATGTAAGAGCAATGGCAGAAAAGAGACTTAGTCGAGGACCTACACCTATCATTCATATGATGCCTTCAACCATCACTCATTGCTGCTCACAGCCACTGAGGCAAAGCTGACATTCTTATATCTATTTTCTTGCTTAGGATAAATAGGCGTAGGCTATGAAATCCTGGTTTTTGAATGTTTTTTCAATCTTTTATTTTTAGATCTAGTGGTGCATTTAGTATCACCGATGCATTATTCTGTAGTTTCTCTTGTGCTATCCCTACTTTACTCCCGAGGTATTTATTTCTGGAAGAACTACGCTTGCTATGTTTTATTCATCCTGCTGCAGGCACTCACTAAAAATGCACGGAGACCAATTATTTTAAAAATGTTTCCTATTTGTTGCCTGCCAGCTGAATATTGAAAAGTTATCAAATCTACCAAACTACATGAAGAATTTTGCTTTGTGGATTCAAAAGATCCAAGAATATTAAGCAGATATGCATGGGAGATTGAGAGCGAAAAAGAGGAAATAACGTTCGCAGTGGCTTTATGCTATGCCGCTTTCCAAATACACACTAAGTGCCTCTGACCACATTGATTCCTCAAATTTGACACTTGTGCCTTGTCATGATGCCTTATTTCTAAGGCTGAAAATACACAGGATAGGTTTACAAGCACTCTTGTGTCATCTTAGCATCTAAAACAAGGCTACTGATGATTTTTCTGGCAACATAAAATTTAAACTAGGATCTTACAGCTTGAATGCTGCTGGACTATACCTTAAAGAAATAGGCATGAGTCTATCTGTGGGTACTCAAAGTCCTCCTTAAATACAGAAGAAAATGATGCAATATTTGTCCTGGCAGTTGACTGATCCAATCTGGGTCACGTTTTATGTTAGTTCTGACATTTAGAGTCTGGAGCTTGGCTTTCTGCCCTTTCCTAGTCATAAGCACAGAAACTTTTCAGAGCTGGAGGCCAAGCTCAATAAATGCATCAGTGTTCTTTCTAGATCAAATTCTAGATAGGCCATCCTTGGCTTAGCCTTGACACACCGATAGCAGCATTCATCCAAAAAGCTGTATATAAACAATGGTTCGGCTTGCACAGTTCAGTTAGCAGTTATTCTAAAGATTATGCAGCAGCCTTCAAACAATGCGCTCATAAGGTTAGTTTAGGGTTTTTATGAGGCATAGGCATAATTTATTCGGCTATTTTATGATTCAACATATTATGTATCCCACTAAGTAGCAACTTCAGCGGAAGGTAATGTTTGGAAAGAAGATTTGGGCAAGCTTCTTACTACTCCTTCAAAGCGATGAGGCAAATATGGATGCACCCCAACCGTTACTGCATTGTGCTGTAGTTAATGCTGTGTTTGGAGTTGTATCACAGAGATGTTGTATTTTATTTGAAGGTTGGGAAAGCTCTACCTAACCTGTTTTTGTCATAAATGGCAATTCCCATCATCCTTTACCACTAGACTGGCTGAGGTCACTGGAAGAGGTAGTTCAAACATCTACAGAACAACAGAATAGCAAAGTTGGATGGGACCTTGAAGGTCTTCTAGTCCAGCAAGAAACCCTATACCATTTCAGACAAATGGTTGTCCAATCTCTTCTTAAAACATCTAGTGTTGGAGCACCCACAATGTGTACCACTGATTAATTGTTCTAACTGTGAGGAAATGTCTCCTTATAGAGTGGTTTGATTGATTTCCATCCATTGCTTCTTGTCCTACCTTTAGGTGCTTTGGAGAATAGGTTGAATCCCTCCTCTTTGTGGCATCTTTTAAATATTGAAACATTGCTATCATGTCACCTCTAGTCCCTCTTTTCATTAAACGAGACATACCCAATTCTTGCAACTGTTCTTCATATGGTTAAGCCCAAAGAACAGTAGCAGGAATTGGGTATGTCTAGCGTATTGGGTAGATGGTCATGCTTTCTTCCCTTTTGAACTAGATCCCATTTTTAATCATCATAAGCTTCAAGCTGCTCTATGAAGGCCTTACCTCCTTACCTAAAGCTTCCCAAAAGCTGCTCTGAGGGCCATGCTAGTGGAGTTGCCCAAAATTAAGACCAGGTCCTACTAAATCAAAGACGATCCTAGGCATTTCCTATCTGTTCTTCTGCCAAAGAGTCCCCCATCAACTCATCTCATGCTGTTTAGTTCACTCTGTTCTTTTAGTAAAGCTCAGGTGGGGGGGATGTACAAAAGGACAATGGGCTTTTCGTCTATGGCCTTTCTGAATTTAGCCTATTTAGGATCTAAGCCACAATCTTTTTCTGCAAAAGTAAAACATAGTAAAAACAAACCTGTTCCTTAAATTCAACAAATGCAAGGTTTGTGCAGCAATAGCAGCTGTATTGTGCTTGAAAAAGAAAACAACATCCCTGGGATTGAATCCTTAATGTTTTCTATTTGTTATTTTGTATGTATAATCTGGTGAACAAATTGAATTCCTTGGAAAATAAGAAATCCACTCAAATAATTTTCGTTTTTCCAGCCAGAAATTAATGAAAGCAACAGAAATTTCTAGGTCTATAATCTTTTCTTCTGTGAAGAGAAAAGGGAAGGAAAAAAACACAGTGGAAATCTGGCATGCAGGAGCAGTAGGCTACACGTATGCATGACTCACAGCAGCCTGATGGAGAGCTGGATTTGGAGCAAGACTGCAGAACAGTAATATTTGACTATATCAAAGAGCTTTCTTGCCTAGCAGCATTTTCATGCACATCAGAAGGATCAAAGAATGCTAGGACTTGTATGGTTTCTGTTCTGAATGGACTGAAATGAGGCAGGGCAGCATACCCAGAAATTGCACATGTGATTGCACATACAGCTGTTGACAGGGACAGTGTTATGTCACACCCTTCTCCTCTTCTAAAGCAGGAGTCTTATTTATTTATTTATTTTTGTATGTCGCCCCTCCCCAAGGACTCAGGGCAGCTCACAACACATTAAACATTCAAATTTAAAAAATATTTAAAAACATTAAAAAACTTTAAAATGCACTCACATACCCTTCATGGCCGGATCTCGCCAGATCACCAAGCGAGATCAACGACTCCAAGCCTGCCAGAAAAGCCAGGTCTTCACAGCTTTTCGGAAGGCCAATAGGGTGGGGATGATCCGGATCTCTGGAGGTAACTGGTTCCAGAGAGCTGGGGCAGCCACAGAGAAGGCCCTCACCCTCAGGCCCACCAGTCGGCATTGTTCAGCTGACAGGACCCGGAGGAGACCAGCTCTGTGGGATCTTACTGGTCGCTGGGAGCTATGCGGTAGAAGGCGATCACGGAGATAGCCTGGCCCCAAGCCATGTAGGGCTTTAAAGACAATAACCAACACCTTGAATTGTGTCCGGAGACCAATAGGGAGCCAGTGCAGCTAATGGAGAATTGGTGTAATGTGGGTGTATCTAGGTACACCCACAACAGCTCGTGCAGCTGCATTTTTGACCAGCTGCAGTCTCCGAACACTTTTCAAGGGTAGCCCCATGTAGAAAGTGTTGCAGTAGTCCAACCGTGTGGCGATAAGGGCATGAGTGACTGTGCGGAGCGCCTCCTGATCCAAGTAGGGTCGCAATAGGTGCAGTAGGCAAACCTGTGTAAAGGTTCCCCCTGGCCACAGCAGTCAGATGGTGATCTAATTTTAACTGTGAGTCTAAGAGGACACCCAAATTGCGAACCCATTCTGAGGGGGACAATTTCTTTGCATGTATAACCCCCCCGGCCCCGCCACCCGATCTGCCTGGTTTAGGCCTGTCAGGGGATGGTTCTTATTCAGGAGCAGCCTGGGGTGAAAATACTGATGTTTCTCAACTTGTTGTGTATCACCTTGAATAAACCTCCAACTTCATGCAGCAAGTCTCAAATTTCCATTTATTACCATCCAATTATCTGTATCCTTAAAAAAAAAGAACTTTATCCTAGAAACAAGTGAAGAGGCTTGTAGACAAAGAAAGGGGTTTTGGATTATTTGGCATAGTTTAAAGATAGAAAGGGAAAACAAAACATGCCTACAGGGAAGGAAGACTAAAAACCAAAAAGGCCCAAATGAAAATATTGTTGTCTGAGGTTGTCAGTCCTTCAAGGTAGTCAGAAACTGTCACCACAAGAACTACTGGAGCACTGCTTTAATGTTATGGGTATAATAATAGAATCTTGAAAGCCTGAAAACATTTTGTCTCCTTCTTACACCAAAGAGAGTCAAGGTGGGGCAATTTTAAGTTTCTATCTCATGTTTCTAATTTTCCTGGACTGAGCTCATCTTTCCCTAATAGTTGCCCCATACTTTCTCCAAGATCATCTCTGTGCTCCACTTCAAAGATGGAAGACAACATGACTTCCTCCCACTTCCTTCCCCAGGTCACTTCCA
>JANHFO010004795.1:62876-77569 GCA_032468095.1 Pareas carinatus | reverse complement strand
AAGAAGCGGGTTTCAGGCGTGAGAGGCAGAGCTCGCTCTCTCACGTCCTGTTGCCTCCAGGACCGGAAGCTGTCTCCGAACAGGGAAATATTAAGGGAGTCTTCCAGCACTTCATAGCCACCAAGGATCACCAAACTGATTTTAACCAAGTTCTAACTGCTGCAATTATCCCTTCCCTGTGCATGCAAGGTTGCTTAGAAAGAACCAGAGGTCTCGAGCTTATCACAAAAGAAGTAATTTTAAAAAGTCAAATGCTTTCAAACATATAACTTTGTCACTCATGGCTTGGCTAGACCTTCTTAGCGAACACCCGGTCCTCTGTTTTGAATACTCGTGTTCCACCAGGTTTAACCCTTTCCTTCTTCGGGGCGTAGCAGGGTTTTAGGTGATCCAGGACTGACCTTAGTTTGCAGCCCATTAAAAGTTCTGTTTTGTCTTTCTTGTTTGTAAAACTTTTCAATAAAAAAAGAAGTTCTGCCGGGCATTTGCTAGTGGCTGCTCATGGAGTTATGTGCTGCCAGGAGAGAAACTCGTCCACCCTTTCCTGCCGGTCCCCCGGGCCCATTCTTTTGAGGCCTTCGTTTGCGGAGCAGATAATGCGATCCACTTGGCCATTTGTGATGAGGTTTTCCAGGGCTGTGAGTGCGTGTTAGATCCCCAGGTGGCTAGGAATCCTTTGAATAGGATTCCGGGAAATTGCGAGCCATTATCGGATACCAGGGTGTCAGGGAGGCTGTGGGTGGTGAACTGTGGGTGGAGGGCCTGTATGACGGCCTGTGTTGTTGTGGTCTGCATGGTGGTTATTTCCATCCATTTGGAATATGTATCGACTGTCACCATAAAAGTGTGTCCCTGGAATGACCCTGCTAGGTCAATGTGGATTCTCAACCATGGTCCCTGGGGTATCTCCCATTCTCGTGTGGGTGCTTGGGGGTGGGTGGGCATGTCTGCTTGCAGCTTTGGCAGTTCCCCACCCATTTCTCAATTTTAGGTCTATCCCTGGCCACCAGACGTAGTTGAGGCCCAGGACCTTCATCCAGACTATTCCAGGGGTGACCCTTGTGTATTAGAGTTAATATTTTGTGTCAGAGTTTTGTGGGGATGATTACCCATTCCCTCCACAGGAGGCACCCCATGTGTGATGCTAGTTCTGCCGTTCTTGACTTGGATGGTTGGATGCTCTCTCCACCCCTACCCTCCACTCCCTGCAGCCACCCCCTCTGTACCCATGACAATATTTTCCATAAAACTGGATCCAAGGTTGTTTACTTGGCCACTTTAGTTGATGTGACCAACCCATGTACCGATTGTTGATTAGGAGGATAGCTTCCTCTGTTGGGTCCGGGTCATCTATGTTGGGCAGGGGACAGCGGCTGAGGGCATCAGTGTGGCCAAGTTCAGCTCCGGGTCTGTGAGTCAGGGTGTAGTTGTACGCAGCCAGGAAGATGGTCCACCTAGTCAGCCATGGGGACAGGGCCTGAGGAGTTGGGCCATCACTGGTGATTAGCTCCATTAGGGACTTATGGTCTGTGACCAGCTTGAAGTGTCTGCCAAATAGATACTCATGGAATCTTTTGATTCCCATGATAAAGGCGAGCGCTTCTTGATCCAATTGGCTATAGTTCCTTTCAGCCTTGGATAGAGTGCAGGAATGGAAAGCTATGGGTGCTTCCTTGCCATTTGGGAGTCTGTGGCTGAGGACAGCTCCGATCCCGAATGGGGAGGCGTCGCATACCAGCACTACTGGGAAGGTGTTGTTGAATATGAGGAAGGTTTCCTCAGACAGGAGTTGTTTGGCTTGCCAGAATGCTTTGTCCTTTCTCCTACCCCATTCCCAGGTATGTTTTTTTCTTGTAGCCTGTGTAGGGGGTCTGCTACTATGGCTTTCCCCTTCAGGAAACTGTTATAAAAGTTTAAAAGCCCCAGAAATGCCTGGAGCTCCTGCTTGGTTTTTGGCATTGTGACTTCCCTGGTGGCTTTTATTTTGTTGGCAGTGGGGTGGATGCCTTGTCCGTCTATCCGGTATCCCAGGAAGTCTACTTCCGGGACGTCTATCCTGCATTTTTCCCTTTTTAAGTGTAGCCCTGCTTTCCGGAATGCGGTTAGGACAGCTCATAGGCATTCCTGTAGCTGGGCTTTGCTTTCAGCTGTGACGAGCACATCATCGAAATATGGGACCACCCCTGGTATTTTCTGAAGCAGTCTCTCCATGATGCTTTGGAAAATCCCTGGGGCTATGCTAATGCCGAATTGCAGTTCGTTGCATTTGAATGCTCTTTGGTGAGTCACAATAGTTTGTGACTCTGCAGCAATGTTATTCACATTGTTGGTTTGACTGTTTTTGCCTGGTTGCTCATCGCTTGGTTGCTGCTGTTATTTCTTTTTCTCTTCAGCTCGCTATTATTTTCCTGCCTATGACCCTGTTGTTCCATGGCCCCACTTTGTCGCCAGTGTTGGATCCGAAGATCGGTGGTTCATTGGAATGAGACAGAGGCAAGTTTAGCGAGAGCTCTATTAATTACAGTGGTTCCACTGGTGACAGACCACATGGTCAGGCATTCTTTCCCTTATAAAGAAATTCAATTGAGCAGCCTGTCGATCGGCGGCAGTGGGCATTTCCAGGGGTCGGGAATGCCTGCCCAGGACACAACAGTTGTGATCTCAACATAGGTAAAAAGCTTTGTATATGAAAGAACTGTCTTATCATATCCTATTTTGAAAGTATGTCAATTCTAACAGTTCTCTCTCTTTTTCCCCTAAATAGACAATCAGTTTTAGCAATCATTAACCAATCACACTGCCTAGACTTCAAAGCAAGGTTTACTGTTAAGAAACTCTCCTCTCTTATAGGACTACAGAATGACAGAGTTGAATTTGAACAAATGTTAGACAGCCACTTTTCTCTAGTGGTTAAGGTACCAGGCTACAAAGCGGGAGACTGTGAGTTCTAGTCCAGCCTTAACTATGAAAGCTAACTGGGTGGCCTTGGGATTCACTGTCTCTTAGCCAAACTCACCTCATAGGGTTCTTGTGGGGAAAATAAGAAGAGTAAGGTGTGTTGGATAGGTTCACCACCTTGAGTTATTTGTAAAAATAATAAAGGTGGGATTCAAATAAATAATAAATCAATATGTTCAAGCAGAGTGAGTCAACCATTTCAAGCAATCAGTATGAGGTGCCATGAATGGATAACAAATTTCTAGCAAAGTATTCATGAACTTTTTTGTCTTTAAATGCCAAACTAACTCAGGTAACACTGAATATTATAAAAGCCTGAATAAGGGATATACCACTTCATAGCTTGAGTCCTTTCAAAAGATGACTTCTTCATTGAAAAATGTACAATAATTTCTACTCCCCCCCAAAAAAAGCTTAGCAGTTTCTTCATCATTCAATTGGGTTAAGTAAGCATCCGATTAGCATCTTTATTTTATATTTATATTGCTTTTCCTTAGCATAAAGTTGGAGTTAGGCATATTCAAATCATGTAACAACAACATTATTAAAGCATGGTTAAGCAAGCAAGTTAAAGCCAGTTGGCAATTAACTCTGAGTTCTAGTCACACCTTAAGCCTGTAAAACCAGAAGGGGGACTTTAGACCAGTGACTCTCAGCCCAAATCACTTCACAGGGTTGCTGTTATGCATAAAAATAGGATGAGGAAGGAATACTGGCACATTTGACACCTTGAATTGTACACGGAAAAAATGTGGGATAAAAATCTAAAAGAAAAAAGATCTGTTACCAAGGCGATGAACAGATAAATTTGACTTAAATCCATATCAAGATGTAGAAAAACACCTAAGGCAGCCACCCCAACTCCAATTCACATGAAGATAATAGAGGGATAAAGGGGAGCAGATTCCTATTTTCTGTTACTAAAGGTAGCCCTCATTTAACAATGGTAATTGGCACCGGCAAGGCCATTGCTACATGACATAGTTGTAAAGCACGATGCCACGCAATCGCACTGACTTACAATGACAGTTGCGCAGTCCCAGTTGCTGTCATTAGGTGATGCCCAAACAGTTGCAGGTCCCACAGTCATGAAATCATCATTTGCAACCTCCTGCTACCTTGCCCATTGACTTTGCTTGTCAGAAACTGCCAGTGAAGGTTGCAAATGGTAATGATGTGACCACGGGAGGCTACAGCTATTGTAATTCTGAGCCAGTTGCCAAGCACCTGAATCATGATCATAAAACTGTAGGGATTCTGTGACAGCCGCGACTTCAAAGACCAGTCGTAGACCAGCAGTTCAGTCTGGTGATTGACTAGAAAGCAGGAGACTGTGTGCTCAAGTCCCACCTTGGTCATGAAAGCCAGTTGGCTGACCTTGAGTCAGTCACTCTCTTTCAGCCCAAACCACCTCACAGGTTGTTGTTGTGGGGAACATAGGAGGAAGAAGGTTTGTAGGATATGTTCAATCCAACCGCTGAGTTATTTGTAAAAAATAATAAAAGTAGGATAAATAGATAAGTCTCCTTGTTCAGTGCTGTTGTAACTTTGAATGGTCACTGAATGAGTGGTTGCAGAATGTGGACTACCTATATAACCATTCTAATAAAAGCAGTTTTAGACCTACTCAGTTTCTGTTTCTCAATCTGATCTATCTTATAGAGTTGACACTATTCATTTCAACATCATGTTCCCTGCAAAGGAAGAACAAGGTTAAGGTCATTGGTTTGATGGCTAGAACTTGATAGAACTTACATTTAGAGAAACCACAATATCTCTATACAGTGAAAAGTCCACTGAGGACTAGGATTAGCATTAGGACTCTCCCATTATCTAGAAAAGTTCAGAATTATCCATAGAATCAATTATTCTAAGGTTTGCTAGAAAGAGAGAATTATGAACAGGCACGCCATATACTGTAGATATGACAACAGTTTCATATACAAAATGTTCTTATTAGCCTTGTCCATGTCCCAGCAATTGTCCATCTGCAACAACCATGGACAAAAAGGAAATATATGTTATTATTTTATATATGGTATGCATGGGTTTTAACTGAAAATATAGAGATGTTTTTGAATCATATAATCTAGACAGTATTGGCTAATCTTCATCATGTTGTGTGCTAACTGGAGTATTTCTCCACTGTAGTTCTGGGTTTTCTTTCTAAATTCTCATATCCCAGAATCATGTGGTTTATATAAGAATCTTAACTGGGGATGACTTTTAGCTTTCAAATAAAATATCCAAATGACAAGCTCTTTGAGGTATACCTGGTACTTGCTAGATGATGCCCAAATTAATTTTGCACAAATATTCACATGCCATGATGCCATGAACTAGTGCACTATCAGAATAATTTGTTTACGCCATCTTTCTTCTGCCCTCTTAAATCACAACAGCTTTATTAAACTCTAAACTCACTGTGCCTCACATTACAAAAAGCAGTGTCGCATTCCTAATCCCTACTTGCCCATCTATTTATTTCAAAATAAGTCCTATTACTGCTTAGGAAGAATGCTGACTTAGAACTGCAATCTTCCCTTTTTCCCCCATTTCAAGATTATCACAAAGTAGGCAACATTCATTGGGGGGGAGTACACTTTCCAATTGACAAACATTAGAAAAATCATAAGCTTTCAGGAGCTACAGCTTACTTCATCAGATGCAAAGTTGTATACAGACAAATATAGGATTTCAGTTAGGATGAGGGGAGGAAAAAAGGAGGAGAAGGAAGAGATGGTTTACAACTAGCTTATCAATTAACAATTGTTAATAGGTTAAAATCCATTGTGTTAGTTGCGGTGAAAATGCGCTAACAGCCTTCTTCTGTTTTGGGGCTACCCCAACCATCACAGTTCTCCTACTACTAAGGTAAAGTTGTCTATTTCAAGTAGGCAGATATCACAAAGTCCACATAGACCTTCTCCTACTGAATCACAGCAATATAATTGTGTACCTAATCTCTCCCCTTACCCTCCCCTCTCCATGTTACTTCCGGTGCTTATTCGGGGAAAAGATCTGTTATGCAAAACCTTTTGTATCTGCATTTATTCCTGTTTAGGAATGTTCTTGTTGTGACTGGAGATGCCCTTTGGCCATCTATATAACTGGAACAATTCATCATATTTCCTCAAGGGTGGAATTAACACTGGAGCACCCTGAGTTTCTTTTGAGGTTCTCTAGAGTATCCTACCACCGATTCAGCAACTCCTACTCAGGAAAAGCATATTGGGGAATCTGATGCAACATCCATGCAGCTTAAAATGCAAGCAGGTACTTCTATTGCAATAGTGAAGGAGCTGGCTGAATTTGAAAGATTGTACATGCTTTATCATATCATCTGCCTTTATAGTGATAAACCTCAGTTTAGTGCTGCAATTACAGGCACAGGAGGAGATTACAAAGCCATTTCAGTCTGTTTCTTTAAAATCAATCAGGGCAAGCACATCTACAGAGCTGCATAAAGCTATAAGCTGTTGTCCTTATCTGCAATTGAAATAAATGCATGCATTGAAAAATAGCCTCCAGAATAAACAATCAACCATGAATTTTCTGGCTACAGATCCCACTTCCAGGCACATCTGAGGCCAAAGAAAAAGTCAAAGAAAATATTACCCAATTTCAGGCTGTGCAACGAACCGGATTTGAAAGGCAAAATGTCATTTGGTATGTGCATGGAGTATTGCACCTGTTAATCCCTTAAAGTGGCTGCAATTTTTCCTGGGCTCATGCAGCTGCCACACAGCCCTAAGGAAAGCTGAGTTTAGCAACGTGGTGCTAAATGTGCACCTGCATACATCTACAGTACGTCTATGTACCTAATGCACACTCCAACTCACTTTGAACCCAAAACACAGCAATGGCCTGTATAGTAGTTTTTACTACACAGAACAGACATTATTCAATAACACATGAAGATCCTAGGCAGAGAAAACAAAATCACGACAAGAATCAGAAGTATATCGAATATTCAGGAAGAATCAATGCCATAGGAATAAGTGTGAGCCACGTAGCATATGCCATAGAAATGAATTTAAGATAACAGTATTAGGACAAACATTTATGTAACTCCGTCCTGGTTTTGGCTTAGGTTAATAATGCAGCATCATTACAACAGGGAGATTAATGCAACCTGATTTTAAACATACTTCCAATTACACTGCTTTCATTTTTCTCTCGCAAACAGCCTTTCTACTGCTACCTTCCCTTATCGTGGTCTTGCAGAATCACATCTTGGCTTGGGATTTAATCTTGTGATGATACACAAGGCAGCCTCCACTTCAGTTTATATATCAGCACAGTCCCTAAATTGCTTTCTCCATTGCCTTTACATTTTATGTAAGAAAAGAACTAATGTGAGTTTTTTTAAAAAAAAACTTAGCAATTAAGAATGAAAAACATTTGTCCACCAAAAACATGGCCTTGGAAAGGATGCTGGCCTGTTCTAAAAAGGGAGTCTGATGGCTGGGTAGCCTGGCCTTAGTTGACAGAAGGGAAGGCAGATGCTTTGTCAGTGGATAGCCATGAGGGGAGAAAACCAAAGCACCAAATTAACACACTGGCTCATCAGGAAATGTTAATGTGCTTGAGATGGGAGGGATGGCAAACAAGCTGTGCAAAATGGATAAGCAGAAATGGAATTTGAGTCAAAAGGCTGGGTGGTTTTTGACAGGGATTTCACCTCCTCTCAGCTGTAGCCTGAGGGATAATGCTGAAACAAGGAAATAAAAGTCCCTAAACCTGGTTCTAAAACACAGGGAATAAGAGAAGTCTCCCAAACTGGGCATCAGCTTCCTAAAGGCAGTCTACAGCACTGCCATAACTTACACTGCTATAAAGACATCACACCACATTGCAACGTTACTAAGAAAAGAAACATAAAAGTGGCCTGATCTCTTAGAACATGAGCAGAGGACGGGTGATCAGAGAATATTGATCTACTTGTACATGGAGTATATTTGTCATTTTACATGCAGAGCCAGATTCCTTTGGTAGCTGGGATACACCTTTTTTCTACTCATTGTGCGATGTTTACTAGGCTTTAGCAACTAGTAGACATGGTTTTTAAAACATTTATCCAACCTTTTAATACACCAAATGATATGAATAATATATCATTGCTCCATGTCCTTTCCTTGATTATCGATTCATCAGATTTCTCATTTTCACCTGCTTCCTCATCATTTGATTTATGTGAATTTGTGTGAGTCAGTTAGAAGGCACGGTGAATTTCACCCCCAAAATAAAAGATGATTTTTTTTTCTAAAAGGAAGGAAGCCTGAGATGAACTCTGGATTCTCTATAAACCATCCCCTCCGCTTCCTTCTCTTCCCTTTCAAAGATCCCATAAGCAAGAATCCATTTAAATGAATTATAAATATACGAATAAGCAAACCTTGAATAACACTATTCCACAAATAAACCCAAAAGGGCACAACCATTCAGGACTGTATATAGCATAGGAGGGGTGAAAGGTACTTATCACAGCCCTTGGAAGGAACCAAGCAATTGCATATTTCATCTAGAGGAGTGATATTAGCTCATTATTTAAGGGAGGAGAGACTGAAATAAGTTTCACCAACAGTTTGAATTTGAGGTTTGCTGCTTTGTGAAACTGCATAGTATATCCAGAGTTACTGTAAATCCTAATGATATAACAGTACGCACATGTCTCTGTGAATGGGTTTTTAAGTTGTTTAACTTTGAATTTTACACATTGACTGCATTCCTATATAAATCTAGGCTACGTATTTTTAAAACTCCTGATTTGTTAAGTCACATATTGACCTAGTTTGAATAGCGTATTAAACCAGAAAACAAACCACATTAAGCTTGTGAGTTATGCACAACCAGACCACTGCAGTATTTGTTGCCAAACCTGGAGATTTCAACTCAAAGCTTCTAGATCTTTTTTGGGGGGAGGGAGGGTTGTGTAAAACATGAGCATATTCTAAAAAAAAAATTCAAAACTGCCACATAGGTAATAATTTTAGAGCAGCCAAGAAGGTAGTAACCCATAAAATTTTGCCTTTGGACTTAGATTTTTATTTTTTCAGTCCCGCACCCAGATATGTGTGCTTCTTAATCCAAAAATATCTTCATCCCAGGCGACCATCTTCAATTGTTAATCCTTGAATAAATAAATAAACACTCATTATCCAAGTCCGAATCACTTTATAGTAGCTTCTTTGAACCTACATGTAACCTTCTAATGAACTAATTTCCACTACAAACACAGGATTCCCCTTTTATCTCTTAGGTTCCCCAGAAACCTACCCACATATTCTCCCAGGACACTTGCCCACTTCTTTGGGATGGCACTCCTAATTCTCTGCCCTTTTTAACAGATTGCTGGAAGTCTGGTTGACAAGCAGTGTATGCACATGTGACCCACACACATATACAATGCACACATGTAAAGAAGTCTTGGAACTTGGTTGCTTTTGACTCTTTTGCCGCTCTATTTTTTTTCAAGGTTGTTCAGAAAGTCTGTTTTATTGCATAATTAGTATCAATTCCATCACCATTGCAGGATTTATATTTTATTGACTGAAAATCAAGCAGATATGTACCTTATTTATTCCAATGGTTATCGAACATTTCCTCACTTCCTTTTCCTCTGCGTTCCTATCCAGTTGAGTCACTGGAACGTTAACCAGGGAGACACATCGCTGAATTAGAGCACAATGACTATAGCCTTATTTCGATATGCCGAAAGAACTGTGTGGCAGTAAGCATCCTTTTGGAGCTCTTCAAGCATTTGAAGGATGTGCTTTGCAGAACTGGTTAATGTAGTTGATGCAACCTTCTCAAACTGTTAAAGCAGCTGTATTCTTTGGAAGGCTTACACAGCTGGTTTGAAAGTCATGTGTGTGTTCATACATATGTACACACAGCTGCTTTGCTGAAAATCTTAGCAAACATGTTATTCTGTTTCAAGTGCAAATCATTTCACTCTTGTCTCCTTGCTCTTTTGCAAGGGGCAGGACTCTCCATGTATATAATAGTGAATTCTCCTTCATAGTCAAGCATTTTACATCTTGAAGGAGGCTAAGATTTTTCTTACAACCCAGGAAATAGTCATTTTGACACAAACAGCCATTCTGAAACATGTGGCGTAGTGGCTAAGGCGCCTCCCTTAGGCAAGGAAGTTGGCAGGATGACCAGTCACTCCCAGTCCAACCAAAGTCAAAGTATTTTTTTTCTTGTGGGGAATACAGGATGCATAAGCAGGGTATATGTTGCCGTGAGTTGTATGAACCAAAGGTGCAATATATAGCTGAAAAAACTGACGGAATTAGCAGAGATGGCTAAATTAATTGCTTTCATTAAAGAAAAGAACACATACAGCTTTGTTTCTGCTGGGAAACTGCTTTTGGATTTTGTGCTTGAGATGTAAAAAAAATACAACTTTGACTTTGGGTTTTGCTGATTAGATCAATTTGTTGCTGTAGAAATGATTAGTACATGTAAAGTGTGCAAGAGTAAAAAAAATTGAGGCTGGATCGTTATTATGTTATTCTACTGTGCTAAAAAAAAAGTCAGAAGTTAATGCTTCTTTCTGTCTTCTCCTTTACCTGCCACCATTTCCCCACTATTTTTATTTGTATTTTATACATCGATAAGTTTAGTTTTAAAAGATCATTAACTAAGAATAAAGGTGCAATATAAACCCAATAGGACAAACAAGGAAAATATTCAGCAATTTGAAAGGGTTGACATGAAAAATATTGAAAGCTGCCCTTCTTTGTATCTGATTGGGGTGACATGATGGCAGTGTTCCAATATCTGAAGAGCTGCCCCAAGCTATTCTACAAAACACCTGAAGGCAGAACAAGAAGCAATGGGTGGAAATTAATTAAGGAGAGAAGCAACCTAAAACTAAGGAGGAATTTCCTGACAATTAGAAATATTAATCAGTGGAATGACTTCCCTCCAGACGTTGTGGGTGCTTGAACACTCGCGGCTTTTAAGAAGAGATTGGACAGTCATCTGTCTGAAATGGTATAGCGTTTCCTGCCTGAGCAGGGGGGTGGACTAGAACACCTCTAAGATCCCGGTCTGTTATTCTGTTATTCTGATTTTTGATTCGTGCTAGCGTAATGGTGAGAGCACACATGGAAGTCCAGGCTCCAAGACATGGTTTAGAACAGGGACAGTAGCATCTGTTGAGAAGAGATTCGAGCTAATTGAAGGACCCCAAAAGCTTTCAGGTCTTATTATTTTCTATCTCCTTTTTTGTGTTAGATTAGCATAAAGGAACTCAGGGGAAGTAAGAAAATGGATACTGGTTTCTTTGATGGACTGTTTCACATCAGCATTTTCATTTTTGCGGTTGTTTAAAAAGAAAAAAGAAGAAAAGCCCACACTGAATTCATATCCTGCCTGCTGCCTAAATTGGCACCCAGAGCAGCATCTTTGCAAACCCCCTTTGCATTACAAATGCAAAGCTAAAGGTTGCAAATCAGCTGCCTGAAGCTGTGTCCTGATGTACTTCTCAAAGCGAACCTCACTAATCAAAGGGAGCGTTGCAGAATTAAACAGAGTTTATTCTTACGTAACCTTGCATTGAATCCAAGGCGATCGGAGCGTAAGGAATGGTGTGTGGCATCTGCAAAGCCCTGCCCGTCAGACTTTACCAATACGCCACTCTTTTAACAAAACACCAAAGTAGGAAATAAAGAGGCTGGAAAAAATCAGCTGCAAGGAACCACTTTGCTAGGTTGCCATAGCAATTCACTGGCCAGATTCCAGGAACAGAGCAGCTACTGAGGGTGGAATAATAGTTGTGGGTTATTACAATCCTGATGGGCTTGTGCAGGTTTCCAATATTATGGGAATCTTATGCTATAGTCCATATATTGATCGATTAACATGCATTTGTTTATTTAGATTGTATGGCTTCCTATTTTATTTGAAACTTGGCCTTTTTAGGCAGAGATCACACTGAGAGCTTTGACACACACACCCCATAATGAGCAAGACTTTTCTATGATTCAGTTATATATTCTCTGTTATTGTTTATTCAATTTTTTCCTGCATGTTTCCATAAAATATCCCCAAAGTGGATAGCGATAGCCTCCACTTTTCATTCGTATTTTTATTGGTATATTTTATTTGCATTCACCGATCCTTCAGTATCTCTACCTTAAAAAAACATACTCTAAATTAAAAAAAACACCACTTAAATAATAACAAAACATATATAAAGCTGCTAAAATTACAAATAGGTTAAAAACAAAAGAAACAAAAACACATTTATTAAAAAAAGATAAAACAGCAGCAGCCAGAAATATGCTGAATGAAAATAAAAGAGTTCTTAGTTAATCATTACTCCAGAACTGCTGACTGGACTGAATTAGGATGCCGTGAGAAAAGAGGGCACTTTTCCTAGCAGAAACTTCCATAGATGCTAATCTATCAATAGCAGCAACATTACTGCTGTGGAAAACCCCAGGAGGTGAACTTTCAGTCTTGGGAAGAGAAGCCTGTGGAACCATTTCACTCATCTCATTCCTCTTGGTTTGGTCCCTTGAAAATAAATCCGTGGGAAGGCTTCCCTCCAGATGTTGTGGATGCTCCATCACTGGAGGTTTTCACAAAGGGACTGGGCATCCATTTGTCCTGAATGGTTTAGAGTCTCCTGCTTGAGGGGGTTGGACTAGAAGATCTCCAAGGTCCCTTCCAACCCTGTTATTCTATGTACTATTCTAGCTTCAGGCTAATATTAGCATCCTCTCCTGATTTAACTTACATAAAGAAATAGCTGAGAAGACAGACCAGGGCTTGGAATGGTGGTGATATGCAGTTTCCCTCCATTAAACTCTCGCGCACCTGAGTTCAGCAGAGCAAGTATTAAAAGCATAAATATGAATTAGTTCCTCCAAATTTTGGTCACATTCTTAAGTTTAGAAACAGGAATATTACAAATTAAGTTGTCTTCAGTTTCCCAGGATGAATGGTCATTAGTTTGTCCATGTAAAAGACAGTGAATAAGTGATTGTGAGATGCAGCTTACCACTGAGGACTTAGTACTTTACTAAGTATTCAAGGTGCACTTAGTAAGATTCTCCCTCAGATACAAAACTGTTAAGACACAGGAACTACTGTATATATTCTCTTTCTTCCTTTGTTTACTTTCCTAGTTACCTCTCCATGTAAAGGTAATTAGGTTTTGGCAATTATTGTGAAAGGCCCATATTGACTCTGGATGAAAATGATGTACATGTACAATATACTGACAGAGAAAAACTCTGCAGCTAAGGAACACATTAGCAACACAGAAGAAAGTCCTAGCAATTAAATGTGGTCACTGCCATAGAGAAGTTATTCAGTTAAGTGTGAACCGATAGTCTTTTGCCTTCCTCAGGGTTGCACTGAGTATAAATTGCCTGAGACCATAGGGAATGACAGCTCTTGATTGCACCATATGGTCTCTTACTGGCCCCTACAATATCCTGATTCTTTGTTCATCTGTAAGATATTAACATAATATTCTTTCAATATACCATTAAATGGAGTCACATGTGCAACAGAACATAATTTTATGGCCAGATTCTGCTCTTAGAAGCAATGACGATCAAACGAGCTAATCAAATCAGTACAAATTTGCAAATACCATCTCAGCAGCTGTGATTGTAAATATCCGCAGCAGAATGTGAACAATCCTGTCCGCAGGATGACTTGAGTAATGGGTTCCCAATGGGTGTTTCAGCCATCAGTTTGCTGCCTGGCAACCCAAGGGGGCCTCTGATTATGATGAGCTTGAAAACAGCAGATGCTGTTATCATGATAGAGCAGCTATAGCAGGCTTCCCAGGAAAATAAACTTCTGCAGACAAATAGTAGGGAAGATGGGCTGCACTGCGCTCTATGTTCATGTACTATCAATGTTTCTTCAGTAGACCAGCCTAAATGTGAAGAGTTTATGCATTATCTTTTAAACAGCGGGCTAACTAAAATTTCTGCAAGAAATAACTTATTTGTTTGCAAGTAACATATTAGTTCCATTGTTTGGGTGATGTGTTACACTGGTATGTCCAAGTGAAAAGCATCCTACTGAAAGGAGGTATTTTCCAGTATATTTGGATATTAATCAATAATACTACATATCCCATAGCTGAGCAATTTTGTTATGGAAATTCAACACAACTGGAAAGGATCAGATTAAGAAGGCCAACCTAGAATTTCCATCAGCACAAGGATTTAGAGATAATCTTGAAGACCCCAATTCTCTTTTCCAAAAATCAAACAGTACTTTTGAAAGTCAAAGCTTGCTACAACTAGGTAGAAGAAACTGTTGTTGATAAATACCTTCCTAATGATTGATCTCATGATCAAGACCAAGCTCTTCCCAAAAGCCTGAGTAATTCAATTAAATTAAAGATATTATTGTGTCTGTTGAAAATGTCTTATCACAAGGTTAGAATTTTAAAACCAACCTAAGCAAGAGGACTGATAACAAATTGAATTCTCCGTGTTTCAGTTTTTCTTAGATGTAAAGCAGAGCATCTAAGTTGTCTAAATCAGTGGTCACCAACCTTTTGAACTCAGGGACCACTAAATATGAATTTTTTTAAAAAGATAATACATTTGTAAAATGATCAGAGAACTTCCATTTTATTAATATAAAAGGCACCTATTTAATACAACAAAATTTTAAAAGCTTATTTAATCATAACAAAATATTTAAAGGTTGCTTAATTGTAGCAAAATTATTAGTTGATTGCAAAA
>JANHFO010004795.1:46269-59524 GCA_032468095.1 Pareas carinatus | reverse complement strand
GAAGAAGAAGAAGAAGAAGAAGAAGAAGAAGAAGAAGAAGAAGAAGAAGAAGAAGAAGAAGAAGAAGAAGAAGAAGTGTAGCTAGTTAATTCAAGTTGGACCACTGCTGAACTAATAACTAATGTAAGGAGGACAATGATGCATAGTTCATATGGTTGATTCAACACATCACACATGCATTCTTATATCCACAGTGTTGCTGTTTGATAAGGACAAGTGTGCTCTACTCTAAGTTTCCAGCTGGGCTTTCTTCTAAGTTTTCACCATGCTATATTAATGTTCAGGCCATTTGATTACACTTGACGTAATGTCTTGAGTCATTGAGCTAAAACTTAGATGAGATCATTTTGTATCAGGGCAGGAAATAGTAGCCTCCAGCTGTTTTTTGGAATGAAAGCCAAATGGGAACATTGATCCAAAACATGTGGAAAGCAGCATTTTTTATATACAGTATCTCTGCTGTATATAATGGTTAGGTTCATACATTCCACTAACTCAAAGTTTAGGCACAATTATGAGCAGCTTCTAAGAGAGCCTGGGAATGAGGGGGGAAAGTTAATTTTTTTAAAAAAAATGTTTATAAATTTGTAAGAGTGCAAAGTAAAGTTTGGCTTTATATGAAAAGTCTCTGCAGGTGAAAATATTAGGCAGCTGAGGTCCAGTGGTCTTTTGTGGGTGCTTCATCTATCTGATTATTTATTTGCAACTGAGTTTTCCTGCCTAAGATGAAAAATGAGGATCAGGTAGAGTGCGTGATGAAAGCTACAAAAGTAGCTTTCATAAATTAGTGTCCTTTGACTGGTCCTGTCCATCATCTTTTTGTAACCATGCAAGACGTGGTTTGCCACAAATGTTTTGATATGTGAAATGATGAAATGCTTTTGTGACATGATTGTACTTTATAACATGATGACATGATGAATATAGTTTATGATTATAAATTCACCTAATACGTACAGGACATGGTGAATGTACTTTATGCTCATGGATGTATTAAGGATTGTAACCATTGTTTTTCAATTATAGCCTTATGATTGTAACCACAGCTTGTCAATTGTAGTCTGTATGTAAGTATTGAGCATTTACATTGGAGAAAAATTCCTTGTGTGTCCAGAAAGACACACTTGGCCAATAAATAATAAATTATAATTCTAAGAGAAAAATTATGTGACAGTGCTAATCAAAAATTTTCAGAATTCATCATATATTCATTGGACTGGAGAGATTGTCTTCCAATGCCACCCAGTCTCCCTTAGAAGAAGCTTGTGTGATGGGACTTGATAAAAAGTCAATTCAGAGATTTCATACAAAGACCTCAATAGTAGAGTCTAATACCTTTGAATCAATTTGAATTATTTGGACCTTTGTAGAAATCAGAATCAAATCAGTCTTCCTTTTTCTAAACAAATGAAGAAACTGATTTTTCTGAATCAAAGCATATATCAGCTTCTCTCCCCGCCACCTCTCGGCCGCTGCTAAATGTCTGTGGAGATTCTCAGTCTTCCAGGTCACAATTGTCTCAAAAGTGTCTTTTTCCAAAGGCAACTGGACTGTTTGTTGGGGGGGTGTATGTGTTTTTTTTTGAAGAAGAGACAGAAGCGAGGGGGGTGGGGGAAGTGGGAGAAGGAGAAGAGAAGAAGGGAAAAGGGAAGGAGGGAGAAGAGGAAGAGGAAGGGGAAGAGAAAGGGGAAGAAGAAGGGGAAGGGGAGGAAGAAGAAGAACAGGAGGAAGAAGAAGAATGGCAGGAAGGGGAAGGGGAAGAAGACGAGGAGAAAGAAGAGGAAGTGGAAGAAGGGAGGAAGAGAAAGAGGAAGAAGAAGAAATTTGCTTTTCATCCAAGAAGCACTTCTTAAATAAGGAGCAAAAAAAATTCTTCTTCTTCCTCAAGGGAAACCACCACCACCTTGATCCCTCCCCAGTAAAGTTGCCTTTTTAAAAAAGCAGAATAGAGAATAACAGTGTAGAAAGGGATCTTGTAAGTCTTCTAGTCCAACTCCCTGCCCAAGCAGGAGGCCATATACTATTCCGGGCAAATGGCAGTCCATTTCTTTAAGGCACAATACAGAATTTATTTGGGGAAAGAAAGAGAGAAGAGAGCATAGAAGTCTCGGTTGACCTCATCTTCTTGTTCCTATGATAACTCTTCAAAAGTTCATGCCTCAATCTAATCTACTCAGAACTTTGATCTTTTCCCTTGGATCAAAAGTGAAGCCCTCAATGGTTGCCTTCCCGAGGCAGCCATTTCTCCATAACTTTGAGGCTGTTTTTCTTAGTTGTCCAGCTGTTGATTAAGCCTCCTGGATTTGTAGCATCTGTCACTGAATAACAGAATAGCAAGGTTAGAAGGAGCTTTGGAGGTGTTCCTGTGCAACTCCCCTGCTCAAGAAAGAGACCCTATACCAGTGATGGCGAACCTATGGCACACGTGCCGCAGTGGCCACACAGAGCCCTCTCTGCTGGCACGTGAGCCAAGTCGCCAGAGCATTGACTCAGAGCAGCGCCAGGCGATGATGTCACGGGACCATGCACATGTTCAGAAAGAGTAGTGGTGCCAGGTGATGATGTCACAAGCCATGATTCATTAGTTGCAACTCATCCAGACACACCGTGTCTAAAAGATTAGCCATCACTGTCCTATACCATTTTCAGGTAGGTGGCTGTCTAGCCTTTTCTTAAAAATTCCAGTGATTGAGCACTCACAATTTCTGGAGGCGAGTTGTTCCACTAATTAATTGTTCTGTCAGGAAATTTCTTCTTAATTCTAGGTTGTTTCCCTCCTTGATGAGTTCCCATCCATCGCTTCTTGTCCTTCTTCCAGGTGCTTTGGAGAATAGGTTGACCCCCCTCTTCTTTGTGGCAACCCCTGAGATATTGGAACACTGCTACATTCCATCTCCTCTAGTCATTCTTTTCAAAGTCGTTCAGCCTTGTATTGAGTCATTATCATTCAAAATGTCCTTTTCCTTCAGAACTTGGTGGATGGAGGATCTTTTCTTCAGGATCCTCAGTTAAACAGCACTCAGAAAAGGTCAAGAATAATGTTCCCATGCATAACACTTGAAGATGGTCATGAATTACAACGATGGTCAAGGCATTCCATCAAGCTAGGAATTTGAAGATCTTTAGCATGCATTCCTTCCAACTGCTGTCATTGAATGCCACTTTTTTTAAGCAATAAGAAGGAAGAGGGTACACCAGCAACTCACCCACCCATCTTTGGGAATGCCAATTACAGTAGCTGCATGTTGCATAAAGATAAAATTTAACGGAAATTTGAACAAACTTGATCAGGGTGAATATTGACATGTTCGGTTGGAAATAAAAAGAATTTGCAAAAGATCTCCCTAGGCAAGGGTGTGTGTGTTAAGTTCTTATTAAATGTGTATAATAAACACCACACACATTTGGAAGCCACAGCTCAGGCGCAACATTTGTCCTTTTTTATAGGCAGAAGGGGTATTATTATTCAGACTTATATACCGCTTAACAGTGCTTTACAGCACTCTCTAAGCAATTTACACAGTCAGCATATAGCCCCCAACAATCTGGGTCCTCATTTTACCGACCTCGGAAGGATGGAAGGCTGAGTCCACTTTGAGCCAGTGAGAATCGAACTGCTGAACTTTGATGGCTAATGGCAGATGGCAGTCAGCAGAAATAGCCTGCAGTGCTGCTTTTAACCACTGCACCATCCTGGTACATCTCTGGTGATGTTATAAAGCCACTGGAGTGAGTAGGAGTGAAACCAAACATTAGAGCCACTGGGAAATTAAGCGATTTAAGGCATCCATTTTGCCCCTTAAAAAATAATTTATATATGTAATTATTTATTTAAAAGGCTTCTAGGCCATTTCAATCATCGGACACTTTGGTGAGAAGGAATTTGCATTTAGAGAGATCTGGTGGTGGGGGAGGGGGGGGTTAAACCTTTGAAAAGCAAAAGTAGGATCCAAAGAGTTGGTTCCCATATCTAGGGACAATCAGCCTGAGAATTGCATGAAGCATATGGCTGCTCACCTCTGATAGGGCAATTCTGCTTGGGACAAGGTGTTATCTGCTGTTTTGTGAGTGTGTTGAAGCAAAAGAGAGGAGTAATTTCAACTTTTGCTTTCTAGAAGCAGCTGCTCGACTTTGACCCTTGAGCATAAAAACCATATAAAAATATTTTTCTTTCCATACCAGCAGGCCTGCCAATTGTCTGGAACCCAGATTAGATTGGTTCTAACCAGAGCGAGTTCTTTGGGTGACCTCTCACTTCTGGATTCCTTTTTGGAAAATCTACCTGGCACCAAGATGATTATCACTTCAGTTTCAGACAGAAGCATTAATTTCCAAACGTTTATTTTTATTTTCTTAAAATTATGGTTGTGTTGCTGTTTTAAAATTTGCTGTTATTTATCATAATATAGTTTAGAGTTTATTTTCTATTTGCAAAGCCACTCCACACAAGCAGCAATAAACACTCCTATAACTTGCAAATGTAGCAAAATTGCCCAGGGACTTGAAAGGAGCTGATTGGTCACAACTGTGACCTGTCAAATGTATAAAAAGGAAAGTGCAGGTTTGGAAGCCGCTTTTTCTGTTGGAGTGTTGTTTAAGAGATATTTGCTTTGTAAATAAAAAGTGTTTGCTTTTAACAACGAAGCCTCATCACTGCCTCCACCCACAACCTAAAATCGGATTTAAATCAGTCTCTGCAGTAGCATGTAGTTTGAGCTATGGCATCTGTGCTAGAAAAGAGCCTGCCAGGTTGCTTCAATTTTGCCCAGCCCTGTTCCTGCCCAAGAATATGCAGCTGAACCATTAAGCTGCATGATTTGCATCTTCAAACCAAAACAGGAATAAAAAATAATGTTAACTTGAGCAAATCAATAGCATTGTATAGTTATGGGAGCTCATTTACACCATCATCTGGATTCAGTTGTGAAATCAATAAGCTTCTTCTCGATGCTACATTCATAATCATGGAAAATGCAGTGCCAATGAGAGGGGGGATGCGTGTGTGTGTGTGTGTGAGAGAGAGAGAGAGAGAGACAGAGACAGAGACAGAGACAGAGAGACAGAGAGACAGAGGTAATAGGAGCCAATATTCCTGAAGGTGAGAGAAAGGATATTGTTCCTTAAATCAGAAAAATTGCTTAAATCAGTACCTAATTCTGAAAAAAATGAAAACAAATATGATCTCCTAACACTTCCATTGACAGTTGCCAATAAGACAGTAGGTGATGGGGATGGCGCTCTGCATGGAAAGTGCCTCAGGTAGAGGGTATTGTACATGCTATATAGCTATACAGTACAGGCAAAACAAACCCTTCCATTTAGAGAAAACCTCATTTTCATTTCTCAATAAAAAAGAACAATGTTTATAAAATAAAACAATTTCATGCAGTTCTATCTTTATTTTTAAATATAATAGAACAACAGCAGATAAACTCAAATGGCATGCAAATATTAGGGAGAATCATGTTAATTATGCAAATCTAGCTTCTCTGGGATATGTTAGCTTTCTTACTGCAAGAGTAACTGATGAAATGAAGTGAGAAAGCAGGGTACTCATAGCTGAGTCTTCGGTATTGGTGAAGAGTGTGCACACCCTGCCTTCTAGGAAAACCTTTTCTACCATCTAAATCAGGGGTGTCCAAACCTGGCCGCTTTAAGACCTGTGGACTTCAACTCCCAGAATTCCTCAGTCAGCATAGCTAGCTGGGAATTCTGAGAGTTGAAGTCCACAGATCTTAAAGTGACCAAGGTTGGGCACTCCGACCTAAAGTGTTTCCTTGAAACTGCTGTTTGCCGTTTCAGAAAAAAGGTATGAAGATACTTTGAGCCAACTAGATAAGATACATTTAAAAATTGATCCAGACTTCCATTAGCCAAGATACTCCACTTTTTAGAAGTTTTTTTTAAAATAATGAAATACAAAGAAAGACTAAAAAAAGTTAGTGAAGTCAGGGAGAGGAAGTTGTGATGAAAATTGTCCAAAACTGCTGGGTTCAGCAATGATCTCTTCAGAAGGACATACAAAATGTGTTCCTTAAAGCAGAGTTTCTCATCCTTCCCAGTGGGAGGTGGGTTAGAGGGAGGATGGTTCCAATGCACACACTTGACCGCCACTTCTGCGGTCCAGTTGCAAAAGGCTCAAAGCCCTGTAGTGCGCCATGGCTCAGGGGTTGGGGACTTCTGCCTTAAAGACAGACAGAGAATTTCCCTCAGAGAAATCAGCACCGATGGATCCTATGCATACCACCTTCTGAAATGCGTTCACCAACCAAGAGGGGCATGAGTCTAACAACAAGGGCTGAATTAGCAGTCCCAAGAAATCTGCCCATTTCTTCAGGAATTACTCTTCTCAGTTGAGCATACAAGTCTGTGCCTCAGTCACTCAACTCAATTTCCTCAAAGCCCTTCTCTGAGCAGATTTCAGCAATTTTATAGGCCAGATACCTAGAATATTCTTCACAGTGGTCCTTATGGTCATCCCACTCTAGCACCGAATGTTAAAAAGAGTTACTTGTCAGCTATTTTGCCAGGAACAATAAGGACAAAAAAACTATATATGATTTGCTATTGGTTTTGTCATCCCTAATGTAAATTCTTAAACATGCTCAGTTAGATTTACATCATCTATCTCCAACAGCATTCTAGGCATTTCTTTTTTTATTCAACTCCTGGAGTTCTTTAAAAATCAGATAAGCCCCCAAAATTGATGAACTGCAGCTGCATAAGGACAGGCAATCTAAGTTCCTCCTTGCTAACACCAAACTACCTGGACCAGCTTCTGGCACAGTTCTATTTCTTTCTCCTAATCCCCAAAGTTTAGTCCTCAGGCTCCAAAATAATTGTTACTTCAGCTCCACTCAATTAGTCCTGGTTTCTATACTAGAAAACCTCCAGCTAAGTCTCCCAGCTCTGACACTGGTAAGTGTATATAAGCTCTGGTCTGAAGCTCCATTCCAAGTCCATCCAAATGGCCACCTCAGTGCAGCTGGCAGGCCAGCATCTCCCTTTCAGCACTTCCATCCAGCAGGACTCTCTATTCTGTCTCTGCAGAAACTAAACACTTTATCAGACTTTGTTCCCATATGAACACCACTGTAACAATTTCAACCCCCAACTCCATCATTTTCTATCTGCTAACCCCCCAGAACAAAACCAATAATTTCTGTGGGGGGGCAGTTACATTCATTTGACAAATTATGCCCTCCAAATAATGTACTTGCTGCTCAGAATAATGCAAAATTTGTTTCTAGAAAAGAGAATGGAGATCCCCCCTTTAACATTATCGAACGTCTAAGGAGCAATATACAGATTGCTTTGCAGGAACTTGACTGGTCCTGTTCATTAGTTCACACCTTTCATTCTGAACAATCTCCCTGGAAGCCTGCATCAGATACCGTATTGGTTTTACCATTCCTATCTTTCCATTATGGCTCCACTGTAGCCTTGAATGTCCCTAATCAGGGGATACATTTGTTACAGAGCAATTTTCCTGCTTTTTTCTGCTTGCTTCAGCAGTTTCTTTCTAAGTATAGAGGCACGAAACATAATTATCTGATGACCACAATGACTTCAGCTTTTGGAAGGCAGAGGGAAGAAATATCAGTGTATGCTGAGATACTTAGTAAATGCATTAGGTTGTTTTTTTTTAAGAAGAAGAAAACATCTATTTTTAGTATTTAAACAAGAACTGAAAGAAGAAAAAGGAAACAAACAATGGAGCTTAAATAACATCAAAATACATGCATTGCACATTGAGAGACTCAAGGCCAGTTGAAAGCATCATAAAATCATTTGCTGCTTCTGAATTCTATAAATATTGCTGACAGCCATACATGTTCTACCCTGTATTTGGAATTTGTTTTAGAAGCAAGTCTACTAAAATCAAGGAATATGTACCAGGACTCCAGGCAAACTGATTATGCATTGCAATTCTTCCAAAGCAAATGCATCTTATGAAGCAAATAGAGATCTCACTTTATGATTGGCCTGTCAAAAGTGTCTGTTTCTCAGATTGCTTCTGCGCTCAAATTTGCCAGCTATAATAACCCAATTTCCTAGAAAATCAAACTGTACTCTGCTTTCTGCTTTGTGTATATTATGGCTGTCAACAGCAGCTACTGTGGATAGAGAAGAAACAGCCCTCCTAACTCCAGAGGGGATTTCTGCTTTTAGTTTTAGGAGGCAGCAGAATGTCTAGGAGGAAAGACTGGTTGAATAATCCTCTGAATTGTTTAGTTCCACCATATGGTTATTTCAGTTGTCTAGTTGAATTCTATGGAGCACTCAGAATATTAACTATTCATTTAAGAAAAGTATAGCAACATTTTATGGAATAAATTGGTGTAATGTTTCGGACAATTTAGTAGGATTTTATATGTTTTTAGGTACCGTAACTTGCTTCAAGGACATTAAAATAGAGCCACCTTTCTTCATGTAATCGGGACAGGGAAGAGAGACTTGGAAAATAACAGTTTGCACTGTGGGCTAATTTCTTGATTGACTGAAACATATTTTGCAATATTGTTGGGTATTTAGAGAGGTCATTTCTGACAGCTTTAGCCGTGTTGTTACAGGAAGAAAACCAAATGCTTACAGACATTGCTTACTGCCTGTGTACTCGGTCTTCTGCTCCATTGTCTAAAATTCTCTTCAGCTATAAATCTTACAAATAAAGCAGAAAAAAGGCAAGATTTTTCTACCTGGTTGAAGTTTTTGGTATATCTCAAGGGGATATTCGTGGCTGCAATGACTGACTCAAAGTTCAGCTCTGAAGACAGCCATTTGGACAACAGCATTAATTTCCAATATGCTTCAAAGCCCTTTGATCTTTATGGACCCTCAATATGTCTAAAAGGCTTAGCTTAAACAAAAAAAGAGAGAGAAGTCCATGTCAAGTAAAATAGGCTTTTGTAATTCTGGTTTGCTGTCAGCCGAGGTTTAAATGCTTATCTAACAAAATGTATAAGTAAAAAAGACATTTTCAGTTTTATGACTTTGGGCTATGCTTTTGTTGATCTGTTCCTTAAATATTTCCTTGTTTTAAGAATAGTCCTGACTTTTTCTATGGAAATTTAGAAGCATCCATCCAAACTGGAATAAAACAACTGCTCTTCCTATGCTCCTCTGATACAGTGGTCGTTGGACAGCCCTCGCAGCTACAGATGTTCCCTTGCTGGTTATTTAGGCAGATGTTCTAGGAATAAAAATTTAATCTGATCAGCAGGCCTCTGAGCAGAACAGATTCACTCAAATCATCCAGATCTTATAACTCAAGGTCCAGCTCAATATACTCTACAGAAGATTAACTGGGCTGGAAACATTTGTGTATAACATATTTGGTTAGTTTGATTAAACAAACTTTTAAAATATAACATTAAATGTATATGACAGAAAACTAATCCATTACCTTAGTTTGATCATGCCCCTCTCTCCTAAATTCTTGTCAGTCTCTTAAATTTGGAGCAGCTATAATACTCAGATTTTTATGAGGTGATGGGGGGAAAATCTCCAAAAGCCTGAAAACCACTCTAATACCAGGACAACTTCAACTCTTATATTTCATTAAAATGATTAACCATAACCACTAAGACCATCTATAATGTAAGACATTGGTGATTAACTCCTTGGACAGACGTCTGTCTCATTGAAATTTAATTTACAGGAAGAATAGTAGAAACTCATTGACAATCAATGTAGTGTTATTTCCAATTCTGTTTTTATTTTTGACCCGTCAGAGTAAGCTTCAAATCTAAACAGAGCCAGCGGTACAAAGAGAAAAAAAAACATTCAACCACATTTGCCAGTTTTACTTCCCTGTTTTAATCTTCATTTCACCTGTTCCTATACCAGCGGAAGAAGGTGGAAAAATTCAGGCACTAGAAACCAGAATACATCTGTATCCATGCTCAGAATTATTAACAGGACTCAAGGATTTGATACTTTTCCTTCATGTTCTCTTTTCAAATTGCATCCCAAAATAAAGTACAGATCTTAAAGCTACCTTTCCACAACTTTAACACTTCTGGAAAGCTTGCAAAGCTTTTTGTGTCATTTGATTGATTCTCATATGGTTGCTGGCCATAGTGGATTTTGAATTGGTTTTCTTCCTGAAACTAAAACAGCTTTGTTTTGCTTTGTTTTTACTTTTTGCATCATAGATGACATATATCATTTTTTCCTTCCTTTTTTGTGGGAGAAGCAAAATTATGTGTCCGAACAAATTTCAACTAGCATACCGTGGGTTTCAGAATTGTGTATTTGTGGGATAAAAGTTAAAAGGGTGGGCAACAAAGTAGGTATCCTATCTCAAAATTGGTATGATATATATATATAATGCACAATGCTTGTCATTCCTATTGTAAAAAATGGATCTTTCTGTGCAGGATAGACAGCTGTCCTGTGTAGAACAGTTCTGTGTAGAGCCAGCAGTGTGTGACAGCAAACAAAAAAGCAAACGCAATCCTAGGTTGCATTAACAGAAGGATAGACTCAAGATCATTTCAAGTATTAGGACTACTTTATAAGACCACACTTAGAATTCTCCATCCAGTTTTGATCACCATATTATGAAAAAGGTGTAGCATGCAGAAAAGAGCAACAAAGACGATTAGGGGGCTGGAGGCTAAAATATATGAAGAACGGTTGCATGAATTGGGTTTGTCTTTTATAGTGAAAAGAAGGAGTAGGGGTGACATGATAGCAGTGTTCCAATATTGGAAGGGCTGTCACAAGGAACAGGGAATCAACCTGTTTTCCAAAGCACCAGAAGGCAGGACAAGAAACAATGGATGGAAACTAATCAAGGAAAGAAGCAACCTGGAATTAAGAAGAAATGTCCTAACAGTGAGAACAATCCACCAGTGGAACAGCTTGCCTTAAGAAGTTGTGGGTGCTTCATCACTGGAGGCTTTTAAGAAGAGACTGGACATGGTATAAGGGGGTTGGACTAGAAGACATCCAATATTAGGCAGTTATATTATGGCTCAGTCTGTCTTTTAGCACCGTTCATTTTCTCCCATCAATTCTGTGAACGTCAAAAATGTCTTCAATTTCTCAAATTAAAGTCAGCAGCTCTCTGAAGGCTTCAGCCCTAGAACCACCTGGGCGTCAATTTCACTGAATCCAATGAGGCTTACTTCTGGATTATGCTATGACGGGTAGAGGGAAATGTAGGAGACTTATGATAAACAAATGAAAGATTAATCCAGAAACCAGTAAGGACAATGTGGAAGAAGCAATGGAGAAGAATGATGAAGCAGAGAGACAAGCCAAAATTGTTCATAAAATGCACTACACTTCCAAAAGGTGTAGAATAGGAGAAGGTTAATCAAGGACACTGCAGCAGAACATCCAAAGCTTGGGTAGCTGCAGTGAATTTTATCTTCCTAGCAGCATGTACTGGATAAGGCTTTGTGGGAGGAAAGATGCCTTTGACTGCCATAATTCTTGCCTTAGATTCAGCTTTATATATGTAGCTCAAATGATTTGGTGTCAACGTCCCATGGGATTTAGAGGATTCATGCTAATGGCATCCCTTGCTATTTTTTAAACCATTGGACTTCCTTAAAAGGGGCTCCTGTTTGCCACATCACCAGAAATAAACGTTGAACTTTTTGATTGTCAAAGTTTTTGAATACCCTCATGTCAAAAGTATGAAAGGTTACCCGTTTCCTAGGTCCCATCTATCTATGCAATTGGATCCTGACAATTTTAACATTTCCTCTCGGAATGATGCCATAGGAATCTTGGGGATGTATCATTAAGGAACTCTTTGATTCTGACACTAATGAATCGCCTCCCTGACAACAAATCACATCCAGGTGCTTCCTGTGATTATTGCAATACAAGGATGGTATTGCATTTAAAAATCCAACAAGACCCAGGTTTGTATCACATGCAAATATCCCTGTGAAAGTCAAATTTCAGTCTTGCATCCTGCAGGAGTGGATGATCTCTTGAGAGGTCTATACATGGACAGGGATACTGGAGACATACAAAACTATTTTAATCTGATAATGAAGACATCTATCCAGCATGAGGTACTCTGAGCAGGCTTTGAAATAGGTTAGCTTCGGCCCTATTTTACACAGCATAGATTAACTCCAAGATTAACATCAGACCAACAATCAAGTAAACAATAACTCAATCAAGAAACTGCCAAAGAAGCTGTTAGGGTTATATGAGTGGTGATCCCTTTAAGTAACCCTACAGGTTGGTTTACAGAATGCATGGCCAGCTGAAGCAAGCTGAGCCACACCTATCTTAATCATTCCCTCTTGCTTTGGTGATTCCTGCTCTGTGGTATACGTCTCTGATATTAGTTCCTGACTTGCTGTTTTTCCTGGCCAACTTTGTTGGTGAAGATACTGGATAAACAATTGACTAACCTGGTTAGTAGAGGGACTGCTTGACTGTGGTATTTAGACCTGGACTGTTGATTTTTGGTTTTGGACTGTGCTTTGACTGTTTTGAGTAAAAAGCCTTTTGCACCTCACTGCAGTCTGTGCTTGTGCTTTGCTGCTACTCCTCTGGTACAGACACTTCTGTTCTGCGCACCATCCTTGTAACCAAAGAACCTGTTTGTAGTCAACTGGTTACAAGCCAGGGGTGCTCTGACACCCTCTACTAAATATAATATAATATAACATAACGCTCTATCAGGTAAGGCCCAGTCCTGCAATGTTTAGCCTTTTTCTGACTTTAGACTTTGCCCTACAGTCTTTCGGCCTTTTACACTTGAACAATACCTGGATGTTGTAAAAAAAATGCATACCAGTTTATTTCTCAAACATGGGACTGAAGATGTCAAAACTAGACTCACAATTTAGATCTCCCCCTTCCCTTGAGTTGTGAGGAACCCACATTTCTCAAAACAACAACAACAACCGTACTTGGTAAGAAAATGAAGTGGCTTAAGAAGCAGAGGTCGGACAGACAGCTAAATTTAAAAAGGGTGAAAAACAAGGCTCAAAGTCAGGAGTGCAGTTCCTGCAGCGTGCAACTGAGTTTGCGTTCTGGGGGAGGGCCAGAGACCCCCAACTCAATCAGGAGGCAATCATGAAAAGGGGCAGAAACGAGCCCACGGCTTGCAACCTCTTCAGACGATTTTCCATGCGCCTCCCTTAAAATGCATGCACAAGTTGTCCGATGCATGTACAGATACTCCTCGACTTATTTAAAAAAAAAGTTTTTATTGGTCAACAATAAACAAAATTATAGCTTACAATATGTTGAATTTCAATTACCAAAAAAAGAT
>JANHFO010004795.1:5680-19461 GCA_032468095.1 Pareas carinatus | reverse complement strand
TCTAAGTCAAAGAATATTATATAATGCTGGAAATAATAGCCATGAGGCTGAATTCAGGCATTTCCTATGTTGACCATATACCCAGTAAAGGTACATCTTGCCTTTTAGCAGCTGCAAAGAATCTCTGGGGGGGGGAATCATGCAGAGATCAGCATGCTTGCAGAGCATTGTCTCTGCCTAAAGTGTGGTCAAATCCCCTTCGTCCCATAATTCTTTGAATATTGTGCCAAATGGAAATGCAAAGTGGCGTCCTAGTAACCATGCTTAGAGAATCGCAACCAAATGGGAAGAATAAGAAACCCAGAGGATGGGGTTGAATCAAGTACTTTGAAATTTTAAAAAAAATCCTGGATGATTTGAAGTGGAATATCTGATAATGCAGTATTTACCTTCACATACTAAGTGAATATAGGTAATGACTATTTAATATCTATGAAGATTTTTTTTTAAAAAAAAAACTTTGCCTAACAAAGGGAAAGTAATCAGCATGCTCAGTGGAACCTCAAGCTTTGCAAAAATAAAAGAAATGTTTATGGAAAACTATATTAAGGGGGCAAAAACCACCAAGCGAGTCCAAACCATTGCTTAGTGATCAGAAAATTCTGAGTTTATTGGGGGTCGGGGGAGGAATAGAAAACAAAACAAAATGGTCTGGAGTTTTCTGAATTACCATGGATGTTCCAGGCTGCAATATTTTCTTGCAGACCTTCTCAGCAGAAGAATATTAACCTTATGTAAGTGTATTGTTACTTGTTACTCTAAATCCTACAGATAGAACCCAATACTCACATGCACTATACTTCCTGACAATCAAATTCAGTCTCAATGGATCTCATTCTCAAAGGATCTCAGAATTCTTCACTGTAATTACTATATGCTGTTTCTCCCATCTTCCTGATTTTGACTGAATGGATCTTCTCACTTCTGTATAAAACTGTCATCCAACGATGATTATTTTCAAGATCCTTCTATTCCTAGCCCTATGCCTCAATAATACAATTGATGATAGATTTTCCACAATAGTCTAAGACAAAAAGTCATGACTACATTCTGGATAACCATTTATAGGCTGCATAAAGGAACGGCATTCCTTGCTTTATGGTAGCATTTTAATAATCCGGGATTTTTGCCTTCAGGTTTAATTAACCTGGAGTCCTGTTACTATCACAAATATCGATTAAAATTGCTACTCCACATGAAAAACTCAGCTATTCAATCCTCGAAATCGCACAACTAGTTAACAGCAATGGCTGTATGAACAGAAGTGTAATTATGACTAATTAAAAAATCTATCAGAATAAAGCATTATTTGAGAATAGTCCATTTTCACTGATAAACCTTTGCCACCTATAGGGCCAGCCTTACCATTAGACAGAGTGAACAAGTAAACAGAAGAATTAAGCTGGCTTCTCACCGTGCGCCAAAATATTTCTGAATGAATGAACGAGGTAGTTCACTGAAACAGCAAACAAATAAAGCCCAAGGTTGATGTCTGAAACTCTTAACCGAAGGACAGTCATTGACAAAGGAAATTGCTTTATTCTGAGTCAAACCATTCTATTCTATAATTTAATATCATCTTCTAGCAGTGACTCCTCAGATGGCAATTGGTCTAGCCCAACTGGAGATGTCAATGATCAGACTTGTCACCAGTTCACATGGAAAGAATATGATCCAACAGAAAATGACAGCCTTCTCAGTTCAGTCATTGAACATGGAAGTTGGGCACACCAAGGTAGAACACTACAAAGCGTGAATTTGCTGGGGCTACGGGGCCTTCTAGCATCATTGCCACTGAAAAGCTGCTGAAAGGACAACAGACATCACACTATCTCTAGTGTACAAACCATGTGCAATACATGCCCAAGACTGCATTTCCATGACCTGCAAAAACAATAGCAGATACAGTGCTGGGGCTAACAGGGAATGGCTATTGGAAAGCACCTTTGATTTCTCCTTCATTCCTTTCTCTTTATGAGGAAAATTCAGTCATAATTCCAGATTTTGATTTATACAATTGTAGATTGTAGATTGGGAGGACGTATATTGTCAATCCACAGTAAGATTCCTGGATCATTTTCTCCCCTGCAACCACACATATGCACACATTTCCATAACTTATTTCCCTCACCCACTATCCCTGCTTTTTTTATTCTTCAACTTTTTTAGCAGCATGTCTCTTTCATTAATGTTAGGGATCCACACAATAAAAGGTGAGTGCCATATAAGTAATCATCAAGAGGTCTTCTTGCCTTTAAAGCTTTAGTAATCTTCCTATCCACCTTCTTCCCTGTGACTGGGCCAGAGAGATCACCCAGATTCACTCATTTGTCTGTGACAGATTGTTTCTGTGGATATATTACAGACCGAGCACCTTTCTTCTATGGTTTCCTATTGAATTTCAGTTAGTTTTATAGCAGATTCAAGTAGCAAGTAAAGTCACCTATTCCAGATTTCTATATCTAATCATTGGCAAGGACAAAACCCTTTGAAAGTCAGTCACTGACTTTTCCATTTCATGATCAGAGGTTGTCAAGACAGTTTAGAAAAACCTGCCAATTACATCTCCAAGACAAGCAATTTTGCCACTGATATAAGAAGCAGTAGTTCAAAAAGGTCTCCTTTACTGTGGTTTTCTCTTTCATTTTTAAACAAAGCAAACACCAATTCCCATTCTTAATAAGTAAGTTTCTTACAGGTGATTTCAATGAACAAGCACTTTTATTTCAAAAAATCTTGGTTAAAAAAAGAATAAAATCAAGACCATGAGCTGGAGTAACAACATAGGTCAGCTTTCTATAACCACATGTATGTATTATGTGTATATTTTGACCTCCATGTCAGTGTGGTATCCTGGGTTACTAACTGGACTAGTCCCTACAGTTTTCTCAGCAAGGTTTTTTGGAAGTGGCTTATCATTGCCTGCTTCCTAGAACTGAGAGATAGTTGACTTTCTGCCTAAGTCAGACTAGAACTCATGGTGTCCGATATTCTAGCCTGGTGCTCTAACCACCACAACCAAACTGAGTCCCTTTCTATACCATGATGTCATCTAATGATGTTAGACTAATATTCAAGTCTTCCCCTAGCCAGATAATCAAACTCATCTAAACAGTTTTGAGTCTAGTTTAGATTCTAATCTTGCCTACTAAGAAAGTAGTATAGGAGGAATTTCCCAGAAATATTATTTTTTTCCTCCATCACACATATTTACAAAAACAGTAAGCAATATTTTCTAAGTGGAGTTTCAAGCATAATGATCTCTCCATTTGAAGCCATTGACTGTGTTTTGAGCAAAATGGCTATTCCTTCATCTCCCAGAACTCTAAATCCACCAGAGACTGTTTTTCTTGTAGTCTCCTCATGAGGAGCAACTGTGTGGTGTACTTGTGAGTGATCTCAAGTCCTCTCCTTGTCTGGAGAGAAGTTATGAAGAGGCAGTTCTTTCATCTTATAGATTTGCTGCCTGGCAATATTGCGGGGGTGGGGGTTACTAGCCTTCAGCTAGTGTTTACCACCCTATTATGTAATTGGATGATGATCTCCTGCCATGTCCAGAAAAGGAGACAGCCACAAACTACTTGCCTTGTTCAGCTTTATCCCTCTGAAATCTGAACCTCAGAATTCTATGACAAGGCAAAACAGAGGTGATATAAATGAGAAAATATCAAATGCAGGGATCGAAAAATTTGCTGGTGTAGTTTTCTAATTTCATTTTATTCTAGTTTTACTTCTGTTTCAAGTTATTATTATAATTAATTGAGAGCTAGAAATTGTTAGCAGTTTATTGCAAATCTTCCCAGGAATATACCAGTACTATTTGCCCATCTCTGTTAAAAGGGGTCATTACAGATGATCAGCGGCTAGGAAATATTTACTGTTCAGAGTAAGTGTGCAGGAAAACCTACTCCCCCACTCTCCTGCACACATAAATCTGTATAGAAATATAATACAAGACCTTTGACGGTGTTGAATTAAAAGGTCAAAATCCCTTCTCCAGATAAATAATGATTCACCAGTACACATACATTGCTTTAGTGATCAAATCTTGCATTTAGATCAAAGGGTCTTTTTTGTGTATAAGTATATGACTTTTAATATGGCTATATTATTTTCCCCCTCATTGCTACCAGATGGTATGGGGTAGCTTGCAGTGCTGCTCAGGGCTGCTGAATTTTAATCAGGCACTGAGGACAGTGTTCACAAGTAAAATTTTGCCCCTTGCCACCTGCTTTAATCCTCAGAGGAGATGTTACTCTGATACTTGAAGGTATGCATTTAGACTGGTGTTCTTATCAACTACAAGCTGCATGCAGAAGGATATAATTATTTCTACAGTATAAAAAGGCCTGAAAGGAGGAACTGCTGTCAGGAAACTGCCACATCCAGGGATAGATGGTGCTATGTTGTGGACATGAGTGAGCCCAGCTTGAGCATATCACTGCTACAAAGAGGGTCTATTTATTTTATTAAACAGAACCAAAAGAAAAAAGAAAAACAGTAAGAGGAAAGAAACCAAAGGAAAAATATAAGCATAGTACTTCCTTGTACATGTACAGTATATAAATTTTACAAAACAGTTTCAGTAAAGTTCATTACCATATATGATTCTTATCCATATAGAATTTGCATCTGTAAGCAACTCATTCATAAGTCATGAGTAAAATCAGGTCTTCAACTCACTGAATAATTTTGGCTATAAATTTATCTTTTTAATACTGAGACAAGTGTCTTAGCAATAAGATGGATGCAGAGAATCAATTTCCATTGTTCAGCCATCAATTTCCACATAATAGGTACATAGTTCCAAATAATAGTTTTACAAAAGTATCAGACCCCATATGTCCAGTGACACCTTCCCAGATTTTAATAATATTAGGACATTACAAAAACATTTTTTAATGAAGTATTATTATATCTGCAACAACATGAATATTTACTCCTTCTCTTTCAATACAAATCTAATCTTGAACAAGCTATACTTTAAGATCTACTGAATTTTTTTATTCTGATATTAAGATTGTTTCTCTCTGCTTGGACAAAATGGAGCTCTCCAATTCTTTGTTTCATTTATTCTTTAAAATTTGTATCATATTGGTTTATCAGTAATAAATGCTTATAAGGATTAGCTATTTTTTTATCTTATAAGATTTGGTGATCACTTCTAATAATGTAGGTGTCTCTGAAGTTCAAAACGCCACTGGATGAAATTGAGATGGATGTTTGAGTTGTAATTGCTATCAATAGGCAGCAACAGTCACATAATACTTATTTTTTCATAAAAGAAAATGATTAAAAAATCATCATCGTCCAATAATTGATAGTAAACAAACTGTTCTAATATCCATCTATATCTTTCATATAACAAGCATTTTAAAAACAATTTTATGGTATGGTCAATTCAGCATTTTTTTAAAAAAAAAATCAAATACTGTTTTCCAAATATTCCACAATTTTTGAATCAATATAATTATGAAAAGAGAAATGTTTTTTATAAGTCTTCCAATGCTACTGTTTAGATTAAAGACACTTAGGAACAAATATGCATTTACAAGATTTATTTACTTTCCAAAGTAAAAGCTTCATTAACTCTCTCTTTCACACACGCAGAACTAACGACCAACTCAAAGTCCAGTTGGTTGGAATAGCTTTGAGTTCCAGAAGAATCAGGGATGGAAGAAAACCACCCATGAGGAGTAAGTTTTCTGTAAGATGGCTCTGAAATAATACCATTCCCATCCAGTTTCACAACTTCCAACAAGGCCTTACCAATCCTATCTTGGAGCTCTTCTCAGACATCTTAGTCATCTTCCACTCATCCAGAATTCGTGGGAACCACGTTATGTTTTGAAATTCATCTCTTTAGTATTCTCAGAGCTCTCTCTCTCTCTCTCTCTCCAGGTGTTTTTTCACGAGTCACACAGGTGAAACTTTTGCCACAAACCTTTAGCCTCTAGGGCAGATCTTGAGTGAGTCTCATGTATTCCATCTTTGTAAAGCTCAATTCGTACTTCATGAAAATTCATAGCACAAATTGGGAGAGGCGTATGAAAGAAACTGTTACAAATCAATAGGTATATAGTTACATAGCAACGCTAGTAGCAGTATGGCCACCTCTCACGGTTGATTATACTGTGCTTTTAGAAATCTGAACTAGTCATTGAAAACATAGATATTTCAAGTGATGTCAGTCAACCTCTTTTTCTAGTTGTACTCTTCTACCTGTAGACATGCTGCATCAAAGATATCAGAATGTGTCATATCACAGTTCATTCCATGATAGGGTTTATCATGCCCCTCTTTAAAATATGAAGCACCATGCTTTGATCTGCACCAGCCTTACTAGGTTCTATCCAGTTGTGTAGAAAATGGAATTTACATGGGAATCATGATGTGACAGCAGATGAATTTAATCTCTGAAAAAAAGAAATTTTAATTTGGTAGCACTCAGTCTGAAATTTGATTCCTGCTATTCCTGCACTTTGCCCTGCTGATTTGGCAAGTAGGAGACTTTAACATTCTTGGTGATTTTTGACAGGGTGTCAGCTTTCTGTTAAAATTCCTTTGCCAATCGCACCAATTCCTCCGATTAAAGTTTTGTTGACCTTAAAAATCGTCTTGTAGGAGAACATGGCTCTGCATTCCTTCTGCTCAAAACTAAGACTCTCTACCAGAAACAGACATACAAGTAAAACAGCTACAGGGCAGCAATTGTATTTCTGGGAAAAAAATATATGCTTGGGTGTCTACAGAGGGATAGAAATGATTAATAGTATGTGATGAAGTTACCTGGATTCCTGTTTGAGGCACCTTCTCCTTTGCATAGAATTTTTACCTCTGTTCCTCTGTCCAAAATTTTGACTTATCCTGAAAGGACAAGTGATTAGTGTTGCCATGAGGACTGAGAAATGTCAGATTTGCCCTTTGCTTTGGAACAAAACATTCCGCTTCGATAGCTTTCACTTGTACACATACAATAAAGATATTTTGGTTTTCTACATTAAGTACCTGAACAATGGCATTACCAGCCAAAATAACCCGCTTTTGGATTAAAATTGACCAAACTGGCAAGCATTTCAGTGTGCTGCAAAATGGAGATGTATACCCTTCGGTTTGAACATCCTTTCCTCTCTTTCATGCATAGACACACACTATTGCAGGCTGCAGGTTTTTTATATGCAATTACTAGCCGCCATTCAGAAATAGATATATATGTAAAACATCCGTATGTGCAAAGCTTGTTATGTTGTGCAGTTGGGTGGGTGTCTGCATTGTATTTGTCTTGTTCCTGCAGCAGATTTTCAGGATTGTTCTCATGGATTAGTTGCCATGCAACAAGTGCACAGTCATACGGCTCGTGTTCATCTGCCTTCCCTGTGGTAAACTGAGTAATGTTAAAATAAAGATGTGGTTTGCTTATGGAATGGCTGGGTGACTTGCTTAACATCTGTGTTAAGACGGCATCTGTGTCTGACAATTGGAAGATTGCCATTATTGTTCCCCTGTACAAAGGGAAAGGTAGCAAGAATGAATGCAAAATCCTGGGAAGAGCTGGGCGCATCATAGCTTGTTAGCTATTTGAGGGAAGATGCTTGGCAGAATTCTGACTGAAAAGGTAAAAGAGGTGACAAGGAACAATACCAGGGAAATGCCATCTGGCTATATGCGTACATCATTTTTGTATACTTAATGGTTTGCGGTTGTCTGAGAATATAAATGAATTGCAGCAAAAGTCAAAAAGATTATATGATGCAACAAAGAAACATGAAAATCACTGAATCAAGCCCAAATAGGTTTTGTTTAAATGAAAAATATTACATGTTTTATATATATATATATACCAAGTTGATAAATAGGTGTACATTAATGAAGTATATACTAAAATAGGGAAATAGGTTAGACTATTTTAAGACATGCAAATGCTGGTCAAAAGGTGGTGGGTGGCATATGGTATGTAGAGAAAAATGAATGTAGTTCAAAAGTAGGACAACCACTGTGAAAGAACCGATTTCTGTTTAACTTATTATATGGAAATAATGTTTGGATTTCCGGGACGGGGGAAGGAAATTGACTGTTGTGGGAACTCCAACCATTCTATTCTTTCATTCCTTTATTCTATCTTTTACTTCCTTCTGTTTCGTCCTTTTTCTTTCTCATTATTGGGCTTCTTGCTTTCTAATTTCACTTACTTGTTTTTACTAATCCTATGTATTTTTTATCTATCTTTCTCTTCCATTCTTTCCTTCTCCTTTCCCTTCTCTTAACCTTTCCTGTTCTTCTATTTTTATCTCTAACCTTCTTTCCATCTACTTTATGTATCCTTTTCTATTTCCCATGTTTAACTTTCTTTCCACCTTCATTCCTTCCTCTACCTACCCTTCTTGTTCCTCTCATTCTTTGGTGGCCTTGCTCTTATTAGTTTGGTTTTTACTCCTTACTTTGGACACTTTTCCTTCTTATTTTATATATTCTCCTTTTCTTTTTCTACTTCCACTCTCCTCTTCTCTACCACCTCTTCACCAACTTCTACATTTTACACTCTTTCTTTCTCTTACTCTATCTTATCTTTCGTTTCTTCTATTCTTCCATATCCTATTACTTTCTTTCTTTCTTTCTGTCTACTTTTTTTCTTTGTCCTTTCTGTTTCTTCTTCCCTCTAAACGCGTAAATCAATTTTGTTTTCTTAGTATTTCTTTGGGGGGGGACGTAATCATCCATTATCTATTACTTTTCCCATTTCTACATCCCTGTTTGCTTTCTAACCATTTATAAAATCTCGTCCATGTCTGATGATAGTAGTCTGTTTCCTCTTTGTTCTTCAGTCTCATTGTAAGTTTGTCTAGTTCTGCACAGTCCAGTATTTTTTTATTATTTCTTGTTCTTGTGGTAAATATTCATTTTTCCAATTCTTTACAAAAATGATTCTAGCTGCTGTCAAGATATGCAAAGTTATATACTTATCCTGTTTGTTTTCCTTTTCTCTGAATATGCCCAACAGAAATGTCTCTGGATTACGTTCTATTTCCATATCTAATATTTCTCCTAACCATTTTTGGATTTTTGCCCAGTATTTTTTGGCATGATGGCATGTCCACCACATGTGATAGTAAGTTTCAACCTTGAATTTACACTTCCAGCATTTGTCTTTATTGTTTTTTGCTATTTTTGCTATTTTTTCTGGCGTTATGTGCCATCTATAGAACATTTTATAAAGATTTTCCTTATATGTTGTCGACAAAGTTAACTTATAGTTTTGTTTCCATAATTTTTGCCAATCATCAAAGTCTATGGTATGTCCAAAGTTTTTAGCCCAAATTATCATTGTTTCCTTTACTTGTTCTTCTTCCATTTCCATATTAAGTAGCTCTTTGTATATTTTTTTAATTATTTTTTGATCCGAATTTAATAATGCTTTATCAAATTGTATTTGTTCTTTGTATATACCAAATTGTAAGTTATCTTATTCAAATCTTGATTTAATTTCTGCATATTTCCACCATGTAATATCTATCTCTTGTTCCTTTAAGTTTCCCCTTGATTTTAATTTTCCTTCTTTATCTAGTATATCTTGATACATTATTTTTTTCTCAGTCGACAAGGCTGGGTCAAGTATATGCTTCCATTGTGGAAACCCAGGTTGTTTTGTTTTCTTATTGCATCTTATCTAATGTCTTCATTTCACTTCACCAGGAGACCTAGTGGTGTAGTGGTTAAAATGCAGTATTGCAGGCAAACTCTGCCCACAAGCTGGAGTTTGATCCTGATGGAGCTGAAGGTCAGCAAAATGAGGATCCAGATTGTTGGGAACAATATGCAAATAAAGCTGACTTTGTAAATCACCCAGAGAGAGTTGCAAAGCAGTGTGGCTCCCAACCTTTTTGGCACCAGGGACCAGTTCCATGAAAAAAAGTTTTTCCAGGACCGGAGGGGGCGTGGTTTTGCATGCTGCCTGCATCTTGTGAATGGGGCTTGGCTTGTTTGCACAGCCCGATTGCTGGCATGCCGTTGCAGCTCAGTGCCTGATGATGGACTAGGAGTTGGAGACCTCTGCTGTAAAGCACTATGGGGTGATGATATTGCTATTTCTTTGGCTTATTGTTAATGCTTCTCTGTACTTTGCATAACATTATTTATTCTGAAAGATATGATAGGTATGCACAAATATATGTAGGTTAATTGTGCCATCAAATTAATGTTGACTCAACAGACTTTTTTTTCCCCAGGATAATCAACTTCAACCTGGTCCTTCGGGTCTTCCAACAACGCACCTATCCTCACTGTAACTGAGTCTACCCAGTTGATGCTGTTCGTCATCTTCCTTTCTTTCACCTTTCCCAGCATTATGGATTTCTCCGTGGAGCTGGGTCTTCGCATAATGTATCAAAAGTATGATAATCTGAGCTTACTCAATTGTGCCTCAAGGGAGAACTCTGGGGTGATTTATTCAATGATCCATTTGTTGGTTTTCTTGGCTGCCAGTGGTATTCTCAGCAATCTTATCCAGCACTAAACTTCAAAAGTGTCAGTATTCTTTTTATCCAGCTTCTTCAAAGTCCAGTGCATACATGTAGAATTACCTAAAAGACAAAAGAAAGCACACTGGCTTTTCTATGACTTTGGATACTCTGGCCCCTTCCCCCAACTGTAAAATGTTTCTCTGCACTGCTTGAGATTAGAGTTACAAGAGAAAAAGCTTTGAAAACTGCAACATCTTGGTGCCCTCTCACGGCCAGTTTATGGATCACACTTTGCAGCCACTCTGTAATTGATATTGTACTGAATCTGGGGTGTCCTCAAATGGTCATACTAACTGGGGAAGTATTAGCTATAATCCAACACATCTGAAAGGCACCAAACTAGAGGAAAGTGACTTAAACAGAGAGAGAAATAACAATCAAACAGTGAAGTCCCCAGTTCAAACTGAATGCATAAACTACCAAGACAAGCCCTCCCAACCACCTCTGTTTATTTGTTCATCTTTTTAAAGCTAAGATAGATAAAGAAACGGAAATAGTGTAGCAAGAGAGGAAGAAGAAAATATTTAAGTAGCAGCATCTCAGATAGCAATATTTTTGAACCAAAGCCACAGAGGGATATTTCTGAAAGCTTTGGTTTCTATGTTAGATGCATTAAGATGTCAATGGAAGATTGTACACCCATCTATCTCACACAGCCAACTCAATGTAGGCATTAGAACAGATTGTGCTCACTCAGAAGACAGTTTTATACCATTAGACTCACCAGGACTCCAAATAGGAAAATGTTTTACATTGTTGAGTTCAGCTCAGATGCATCTTAGATGGTAATAATGAAGTGAATAAGTAGATGGAAACTATTCTGTTTCCATTCAAGCCACCCATGAAATACCTGATATTAAAGACACATTTGCCACATTCTTGGCATAAATATAATAAAATCGTATTATTAATCAGTGGTAGGTAGATCAGTGCAAATTAAAAAAACAAACTAAATAAAAAACAAAAACTAAAAACTAAAAACTGATGTTTGTAAATGATACATATAGTATGTTATGTATATTTAACTTGGGTGACTAGCCTTTCATTTACTCTACTGTAAGAAGCCAAAGCATGGGTTAATTGAATAAATCATAGTTATATTAGCCATGGGTATGTCATACAAATACATCTAATATAAAAATAAACAATGAAAAAACAGAATATGATAAAATAGTCATGGTTCTCAAAAAAAAATGAACGTCATAATTGCTGTGAGATTTCAAAATAAAGCATAATTTTTCAAAACCAACAAAAACCTCTTTTGGTAGAAATCAACAATGAGCAAAAACCCATTCTAGATAACAGGTCAGTCTTTGCTTATCAGGAATGGAGTCAAGATTGTAGCATTCATCTATGACAGCCGTGTCCAACCTTTTTGGCTTTGCAGCTCAGCAAGGGGGGGGGCATGGTTCCATTTGAGCGACGGGTGAGTGTGCACTCACCTGCCCGCTGCTCATGCAAGTGGAACTGCACACCCACGCACGCTCACCTGTCATTTCCGTGGCTCAGTTCTGGATGGGCCACAGCCCAGTAGTGGACCATAGCCAGGGCATTGGGGACCCTGATCTATAGCTATATTGAGTACTTTTTACATATAGTGGGGTTCTCTGTATCTACAAAACATTTAACTGCTATCTTGTTTAGTGTCTCTCCATAGTATCGTCCTCCCAGATGACTACCAATTGGGTTATTTTGAAAAGGCAACTGGACTGATTTTTTTGAGGAAAGAAACAAAGACGTTTCGCTTCCTATCCTGGAAGCTTCAGGACTCAACAAAGCAGAGCGGAGCAGAGTAGATTTTATTAATAAAACGGCATTCAGTACATTATCTCAAAGATCGGCAAGTCCTGGAGAGTGAGGCAGGGCAATAAGCGCTGCAGAGGTCAGTAGATAATCGACAAAAAGCGTTGCAGAGGTACTTCTAGGTAGTAATGGACTACAAGGTCCATTATCTTTATACCAGTCCTCTATCTAAGGAGATGACGGCGGCTCTTCTAAACGCGGTGGGACTCGAGCTTTACAAGCCCATTTCTCCGCCTCCCTGCAGTCCCGAAACTCCCCCCCCCCGCCCCGCACTGTATCACCGTAAGCAATTCCCATTCTAACCAGATCTGCTACTACAATTCCCAGCCTCCCCGCGCCTGTCTCTGTCGCCGGGTTGTGAACGTAATAAACACGCGCGACAGTCGCCTTTTCCTCGACGAGCCTGCGAGTCCCAACCTGCGGCGGGAAACTGTGACGCAGAATACCTGCGACCGCCTCCTGAACAGCGCCAACCGCCGCTGCAGTTCCGGTTTCTGTTGTGGCCGCCGCCGTGTTACCTCCGGCCGGGAGTAGACAGACACGGCGGCCGCGGGAACCCGGCGAGGGGGATGGCGGAGCCCGGCGGGGCATCCTCAGGCGCGGGCGGGCCCGGTGGGAACTCCGCGGGGCCGGGCGGGACAGACCCGGCCTCGCTGCCCCCCGGCGACGCGCAGCTCATTGCCTTGATCGTGGGGCAGCTCAAGAGCCGCGGCCTCTTCGACGCCTTTCGCCGGGACTGCCTGGCCGACGTCGATACCAAGGTAGCGCCTCTCTGCCTCTGCCTCTCTGTCTCTTCACGATCCCTCTGCTGCCATTGGAGGAAGCTTAATAACTCAAGTAATTTTTTGGGGGGTGGGGGAAGGGTCTCTGATTTGTGATATTAAGAAGTCTTCGAAGCACACAGTAAGTCCATCCTGTGGGGGGGGGTACAAGTAGTCCTCGACTTACGATCACAATTGAGCCCAAAATATATGTTAAGTGAGACATTTGCGAAGTGAGTTTTGTTCCATTTTACAGTTTTTCTTGCCGCAGTTGTTAAGTGAATCACTGCAGTTTGTTAAATTAGCAACACAGTTGTTAAGTGAATCTGGTTTCCTCATTGATTTTGCTGGTCAGAAAGTTGCAAAAGGTGATCATATGATCCTGGGACACAGCAATGGGGGTCGTAAGTATGAACCAGTTGCCAAGTGTCTAAATTTTGATCACGTGATCAAGGTTATAACTTTGAAAAATGATCATGTTACTTTTTCCGGTGATGTTGTAACTTTGCACGGTCACTAAATGAACTGTTGTAAGTCTAGGACTACCTGTATTTCCAAACGGACAGTCACTCTTCTCATGGATGAAGGAAATAATAAATGTTCAAGGATAATGTTGCAGGATCGAACGCACCCCCCCTCCTGCTTCCAAAGCTCCATTTGCTTCTCACCTCAGACTTAATTTTCCACTCCGGTCAATCCT
>JANHFO010004794.1:82676-97912 GCA_032468095.1 Pareas carinatus | reverse complement strand
CCCAAGAAGCGGGTTTCAGGCGTGAGAGGCAGAGCTCGCTCTCTCACGTCCTGTTGCCTCCAGAACCGGAAGTGATCCAAAAGAGGTGGGATTTTGATTGCATTGTCACAGCAGCTATTCTGACTTTTTAATCCTTTCCGTAAAAACAGTTGTATGATATAGCTCTGTGACCTAGCTGTTCTCCCTTGGGTATTTTTCCTAATTCATGCTAAATGCCATTTAACTATTTCTTTTAGTTACCTCTTAGTCTCTCATTGCATCAATTATAGGTGGCTGATTTAATTAAAAAAAGTGTAACACCTATATTATTCCTTGTTTTGGATGACCATTCTTATGAAAGTGCATTAAAAGAAGGAATCAATTTTGAAGAGTTGGCTGAAAAGTCACCGAACCAAGAACAGACAGAAGATCCCCAACTTACGCAATCTGGAGAATCGGTTTCAGATCTGCAACCCCGTCTCTGTTATCTGACTAAGGAAAAAAATAGCTATGGTTTCTCTTTGAAGTCCTCTGCAGGTAAGGACAATAAATAAAAATAACATGTAAAACTCTTGTGTGGGAACCATTTTAGCTACATTATATAACCAGTGACATAGTTTTGAATGTGCATTTAAAGCCCACTTTCCTAAACCATCTATTAAAGGATATTACTTGGCAGGTCAATTGTTATACTAATTATAGTAAGTCTTTGAATCTGAAGCTCACCTAAAATGATAGAAATAACAAATCAAGGCATCTATAAATGCAAAGTTTCTGGACATATTAAATCATATTTGTGTGCATTACTCACATATACATGTAAAATATTTGAATGCTTTTTCATTCAACCTTTGAGTAATCTTCCACTGACATGAACTTTGGTTTTTAGAGATACAAAGCAAATAAACTCTGTATGGCCCTCTCAGTCATTCTGGCTATAAATCCTGGGACCTGCAGTCACAATCATATGGAAGTGGCAGGTTGCAGATTTCTATTTATATTCTACTTGACAACCCATGCCCTATTAAGTCATCTTTTCAGAGATACTTCCTTACCTAAGCAAAGAAAGAGAATTGCCACAGGTGGGCAAAAAAGCAGTGGGAATGGAAGCAACTTTCATCTTTCATCTTCCTGTCACCTTCCTTCTCTCCCCACTCCTTCCTTCCTTTCCTTCCCTTCCCTTTCTAGCAGGCAGGTAAGTGGCAACTGCTGGGTTGGGAAGGAACAAGGGATTGCAAAAGACTGGCTGGGAAATTGTTCCAGAATGTTGAAAATGAAGAACAGGTGACTTGCAGCAGCAGCTAGCAATCATACTTACCTAAATTTTATTGCCTCAGGAGAATTAGTTCCAGATTTTGGACACACCGTGTAAATTAGCCTATTTGAGGTGCCTTGTTTCAAACATTGTTGTTCTATGATGCATTATTTCAACCAGTTAAAGATCATGATAGAAAGAGTTTTTGTAGTTTTTAGATAATAAATCCCCCCCATTTTAAGTGTTAGAATTTCTCACATTAATGATTCTTTTGTTGCTATGGCATCAATGTTTAAATCAGAGAACAGAAAAATGCCTTTTTTTCAAGACTGTTGGGAGTCAGTCATCACACGAGCAATGCAAATTCTAGACATTTTTATTGAGTTTTGTCAGCTATAGGTTGTTTTTAGGCCATCCACAGCCTATGCCAAGGGCTTCTGATACAGGAACCCAGGCTTTGTTATATTGTTATAAAAGAAGTCATTTTATAACAATGTGAACTAAAGAAGTGACCAGAATGTTGCATTATTGCATTCTTTACATCCATATTTCAGAATAGAAATAAGATATCTCTTCAGGTAGTTTTATAATGTTACATGCCAGATGTAAGTAATGTATTTTGAAAAAAGAAAAGAAAAGAAAAGAAAAGGAGTGAGTGAGTGAGTGAGTGAGTGAGTGAATGGGAGGAGGAAGAGGGAGAGGGGAGAGAGAAAGAGAAAGAGAAAGAGAAAGAGAAAGATTTAGCACTTAAAAGTAAGTGTAAAATAATAAATCAAGTTCTAATGAATACTGGAAAAACCAGTACTAGTTAATAAGTAATTTACTACCCTTAATCAGTCACTTATATCACTATAACTGCATCCCTTCCGCCCCCCAAGCATCTGACAAAGCATAAACTAATTCTTTTCAATTTCTGAGGCACTGAATGTTATTGCCACATTTCTGCTGCCATACAGGTGCTGCTTGAATTAGACTGAATATACTGCTTTCCATTCTGTGTTCACCATGAGAAAAATGAACATATTAACAAGTAAAAAATTATTTCTGTTTCTCCCATTTGCTTCCCATTTTCAGGACAGAAAGATTTGTTCATTGTAGATTTGATCCCACAGGGTCCAGCTGTAAAAGCTGGTGTGCAGCCAAATGACCGCCTTATAGAAATCAACGGGGAGAACGTGGAAAACAATACACATGAAGAAGTTGTTGAGAAGGTACTTTAAGCCTTCACCTCATTTGTCACTCAATTCTTGTATGTAATTCAGATCAAGTTAGAATGGTAACTTAATGGAATTTAATTATTGCCCCAGTTGCATCTTGCCACAGCATGCGTATGTAGGTTGCCTTAGACAAAGACTGGCATGCACAAATGGAAAATAAAGTTGGATGCAATAAATGGAAAAAATGTGTTTGAATTAACTCTTTCATATTAATCAAGGTGAATTACATGGTCCCTAAAGTTAAGTACAACCTCGTCCTTCCAAATTGGATCAAGTCATACCCACCTATGTGCTTTATATTTTACATTATAAAAATGCATTTCCAAGCTGAAGTCTGAGTACTAATAGTATTGTATATAGTATGAAGTGGTTAGTTCCAAAACAGCTAAAAAAACTGTGCACATATGAAATATATAAATATGAGCATAAGTAAATACTGTAAATATCAACTTCAAAAATGTAGCTTTATCATGATAGTACAGGACAATTCTAGCTTTATCAATGAAAATATCAAGGTGGGAAAGGATACTGTTATGCACTGGTTATATGTAGGTGAGACTGTTTCAGCCAGCACAGCAAAGCAAATATATCATCTCAGTTATAGAACTGTATGTCTATGTCCTCAGGTGAAAAAGTCTGGGAATCGGATTGTGTTTCTGCTGTCAGATAAGGAAACTGACCAGTATTACTACAGTCGGCACATGCAGCTGATAAGCGGAAAGGCCAATCTGAAATTATTACCTCACAAGCCCCGAAATCTTAAGCTCAAAAAAGGAGATAATGGTTATGGATTTTACCTGAGAATGGAGCAAAATGGCAAAGGTAAGAATTAGACCACAGGGCATTATAACTATGCAATATGGAGTTTACTTCTTTAATAGATGTATAGTAAACCCAAAAGCTATGTTCTAATTAATAGGAGAAATAGCATTTAAGGAACTCTACAATTTTCTTCAAAGTTTAGTCAATCATCTCCTTTATAGTTTTGTATAACAATTGTTAAAGGAAAAAACTCCCAATCCAGTTTGATGAACCATGTCTGGCTTCTGCCTTGCGGTGTATATTCTGCTATTAGAATGTCCACAATAGACAACATATACCAGAATGAAATGACTAATGTCAAGCTTATCATCTTCCTTAATACTAGATTTTGAAAAGTAAAGTGAAAAATTAAACATTGGCTATGAAACTGTGCTTTGCTGGGATATTAGACTTTTCTGATTTTTTAAATTTTTTTAATTTTTTGCAGGTCACTTGATTAAAGACATTGATTCAGACAGCCCTGCCGCTAAAGCAGGTCTTAGGGAAAATGATATCTTGGTTGCTGTGAATGGAGAACCAATTGACGGACTGGATCACAAAGCTGTGGTAGAGAAAATCAAACAATCTGGTGAAAGCACAACCCTACTAGTGGTGGATGAAGAGACTGATGCTGTGTATAAAATGGTAATGTACACAGCTCAAGTGCAAGAATGAGTTAATTTTGGAAATTATGTAATGAGCTGTGAAATGAAGGGGAGGGGTAAGGAGCTGTAGCTGTTGTAAGGTTGTCCTGGTGCAGATGTTATGCATACCTAACATTCTGAGAATATCAGCTTTCAATCTTTACATGTTCTTCTAGCCTTTCTGGTTACAAGAGAACTTTTACGTTTGGAGCCCTTACACATTAGAAACCAAAAGATAGCTCCTGTTGCTTGGCAGAACTGGGTTTATCTGCATTACCTTTGCCTGCCATGACAAAGGAATGAACTACTCAGTCATACTTTTCCAGAAGTTGAATTCTGCTTCTCTTAATAAAAAGAATACCCACCCTGGAATATTTCCAGCTCAATTTCCAGACTATTTTATGACAGCAGTCATAGCTACCAGACTACTTCTGCAAAGTCAGAACTAGTTAGGTTATAAGCCAGGATTCTGAAATAATGAAACTATGCACAATGCGGCTAGATAAGTTCAAAAAATTGAAATTTCACCGCAGCAATTTTTGCAGTTGTAATCCTGCTTCTATTTTAAGGATGAGGAAATGACAGCACAGCAGCCTTCAGGCTGTTCAGTTGTTAAAATAATATTTGCTTTCCTGAGTTGCCCAATATGTTGTCATGGCAAGATTATAGGCTAAGTAATCTCTTCAGGAAATCAAGTATTATATCCGACTTTTTTAATTTAAAAGAAATCTAGAAGAGCATGCATTAGATACATATGTAATAAATTCCAAGTTCTTGCAAACATCACTGTAATATTGTTGTTAAGGAGACAATTTCAATATTTAAATGACATGGTAGCTATCTGTCTTGTAATCTGGATCCTGATAGCAATGTTTGCACATTATTCTAAAATGAATGAGAACTGAACAAATCACTTCTTTTACATTATTTGACTACTAAGACAAGTTATTTTGAAGTGACCTTGATTCCTTCTCTATTTAATTTTCTTTGGAACAATATGGATATGATTTGCTATTGTCTTTTTTCAGGTATGTTCTTTTAACTTTCCATTGATTTCCAGGTGATCTTTCATCCAGGTAATAATCAGATCTGACCTTGCTTAACTACTCAGCCCAGGTTGATTAGGCATTATTTCTTACTATAATAGAGGAAATGAGGAAAAGGGACTGGAAGAGTTGAAGACATACAGGAAATGACATTTATAAGTACTATACTATTAAATAGCTACCAGTTATCTTTTTCTTAGTTAATCTGATTTCCAGCACAATTTGGAAGCACAGTTTGAAGAGAAAGAGTTTAGCATGAATTCAATGCTACTTTGCTCTATGAGATTATATCGTTATCTTGATTTAATACTTTTCCATACAATTCATATTCAAAATACATTTCTGCTTCTAAACCTTATTTCCACTCTGAATGTCATAATTACCTTTGTGAGGACTTCTTCTAAACAAATCATGTTATATTAGAGCCATACAACATTTACAGCTTTAATACAATGTAGAAACCTATATTTAATAAAGGATTTGATGTAAAACAGAAAAATCAGATAAACTAGCAACAACAGGAATTGCATAAACTGCCCTCAGTTGTGTAATCCTTCTTCAGCCATAAGGTCATTTTTCAATTTGGTACCAATCTTTGATTGAAACAAATGACAGTTGATGGGGATTTATTTATGGTATACTTCTCCTCTTGAAACTATTGACCCCTTTCTAGACAGTTGCCTTAATTTTTATATTATTATGGTTGGTTGCATAGTCAGCCAAATATTTAGACTGAATTTAGCATTTTTGTCTAGCTGCTGAGTCCTTCTCAAGGACCTGGAGTAGGTAGATATTATCGTTTGATGGTGTTAAAGGTGTCATCACAGAGTGTAAACTGTTTCAAGTAAAGATGTCTACATTCAAGATGGACTATAAGTACAGAAGCAATAATAAGATCTCAAAGTGACAAAACTATCATATCAATCAAGAGTTTCAGAACTATTTTGCTTGTTTTCTAATGTTTGCTATTTTGACCGGCTATAGGAACAAAGGAATAGTTGAAGGTGTGATCTACTGATAGACACTTCATTTTTCTAGCATTTCTTTATGACTGAATTTGTTTTAGTTCTATTCAGATTTTAATTTAATCCCTTTTTAGATGTATATTCCACCTTTCCTTCAGGAACTAATGATAATGTACATAGTACTCCATTTATTTTTCACAACAATCCTGTGAAGCTTGAATACTGTGAGTGGCTGCCTCATTACAATCCTGAGCCTCTTTTCTTAGCACATTACTTCCCAAACTGCATTCCCTCCAGGAAAGGGATCAGAAGTTACACAGTGGTGGTAGAATGGGCAAAATAAGCAATGAGTAATGTTTAAGCCAGAAGTGGGCAAGACAGATAATTTATTTTTAAACTTTGTAATTTAAAGTTTTAAAAATGTTTTCTTTTGAAATATACCCCATAAAACCTTTGTGCATGTGCAATTCTCCTTCCTATTTAGCTTCTCTACAGCAACTTGTCTATGTTGTTATCCACCTCCCCCAGATCCACACAAAGTTCCTCAGCTGATTGTCAAAAAATATGCCTGTGGGAGCCACAATGGAGTCATTGCTCAACTCCAAGAGTCTGTCACCAAACCATCCTTTCTTATAACTTAGCTGCCTCCAGTACTTTAAACCTCCTTCCTTCTGTATTGTGAAAAACTGCAAGATAAAGAATTAGGGCAGAGGAAATGCCCATGTCATCAGTGTCTCGACTCCTGTTCTGCAACATAAAGGATTGTGTATCACAATTGAATATGCTCCAGCTTGTATTCATTATGTTTCTATTCATATTTCTTTGCTCTTGGTTAAGGCTAAAATATCTCCTTGTCTCTACTACCATACAATACCGGAGTCACATCTGAGCATTGCAAAGACATTCACAAATGCTGGGGAAGAAAATCATAAGCCCAGGCTCTGTAAACTCATAAAAAGTTCCACTGGATTCGGCTTTCGACTGAACGCCATTATCAATATACCTGGAGTGTTCATCAAAGAGGTATTACTTAGAATTTTTTCATTGGCAAGCTAATAAGACACCATTGGTTAGGCAAGAAAAGCACAGGCTTCTATCCTGTAGTGGAATTGTACCCAGCAGAATATATATAGAACTTCATCTTTGTTCTATGTCTTACCAAGATAGAATAGCTGTGGAATAAAAGAAATTTGAAACTGACACAATAAAATATCTTCCAGAACCAAATAGACTTAATTTATTGATGCTCATTCTAGAAATATAATTTTGGGATTTAATATAAGAGCAATATAATACATCTTTTTTTCCATATTCTCTCAATGTTTTTCCACTTCTCTGCTAATTATTTTTGGCAAAAGCAATCTTAAAATGTGATTTAATTGTTGATTGAATTAGGATTTTATGCACTTTAAAGAAATTGTCATCTTGCAAATAAACAATTTTTAAAATAATATCAGATTAATAGATTCAGACTAAGAATTTTTTTAAAAAATGTTAGTCTATAGTAAAAGGTAAATATATTTCCAGGTTTTTTTCTAAAGTCCAAGCAATACAATTTTCCACTAATTTTATTTTCCACATTGATGTACAGTACAAATAGACATATTCAGGATAGAAAATTCACTATCTCAATTGTTGCCAGAAAAAGAAAGAGTAAGAAGAATTGATATAAATTCTGAAGTTATGTTCAGAGTAGCTTAAGAGGTGATTCTGTGTTTTCAATCTTCACCCAAGTAAATTGTCTTCATAATCTCTTGGCACATATTATGGTGAATGATGGGAGAAATAATACAGAGCGAATTGAGACAATGAATGTTCGCCTGTTCATGGAACTGCTGGGACTATCCACTGAAGTTTTGTTTTTGAGATACTTTGCTGCTTTAAAAGCAGACATTTTTTAAAAAATGTTGGTTTGTACATACATATAATAACAAACTTAATATTGTCTTTACTATTTTACTAAAGAGCAGAAAATATAAAATATTGCTGCACAGTAAGGTTAGGTGTGCCCCTAATTATCTGGAGCAAGGAATAATGCTGACCTGTAGTTCATTTTTTAGAAATTGCAAATCCCGCTCCATAATGATGTTTTCATGTTGGTGGAGAGGGCATTATTGGACAAAATAGTTATCTTAAGTGTCTGCAGCCACTTGAGATTTTAATTCAAATGTGAGAGTTAAGCACTTACTTGTAGCCCTCATCCTCAAGGAATCAAGAATGATTGGGTCCTTCTGTCTCTCTTCTCAGATGACCAGCCTGCTTGGTCCAAACATAGCAACACACTTTGTGGGATTTGTGAGGTTTAAATTAAGATGTGATGAATCCAGAAACTGCGGCCAGATCATGAATGCAGCCACTTCTGAATTTGGCCTTCAACTAGGATTGTCATCTCTCTTATGGCAGCAGAAATGTAGTCCATAGCCCAGAACGCCCAGAAGCTCAAAATCTGCCAAATGGAAGCCACAAATTGCACTTGACAACATACGCCTTTTGCAGAAAACAAATGGGCTTCAATTGCTAACACGACACCTGTCGTCTTGCAGACACACTCCCCATGCAGGTTCCCCCCCCAAAAAAGTCATGCCTTTATCCAAGAGAACAGCACCTGGCTGCAACCAGCACTCACACTCTTGCATGAAAAAAGTAAATTTGTATGTAAACCACCTAATACAATAACTTTAGACAATCTAATTGCAGGTAAAGAAGGATGGGCCTGCCGATATAGCAGGGCTGCAAGATGATGACATCGTGATAGAAGTGAATGGTACCAATGTAGAGAAGGAAAAGTATGAAGATATAGTAGCAAGAATCCAAGACAGTGGTAATAGTCTGACATTACTGGTGTGTGAAGAAAAGGCTTATCAGCACTTCTGCTCCCAGAATAAGGCTGTTACAGTCCCAATGACTGATCCATTAAGTGACGGCAATGGTGAGCCTCCTGCCTATGCAGAGATACAAGCAACAGAGCCCAAAAATGCACTGCCAGAACCACTAGAAAGGGTGAGTTTCCTCTCATTAACTTCAGAAAAATCTCACAAGAATCTGTGGCATCCGATTGTCAAACCAGTATGATACGCTGCAAATGACTGAATGGTCTAAGATAAAGAATTGGCTTAGAGAACCAGACTGAGCCTTTGCTCAAGCTGTGCTTAAATCACAGAATGACTAAACATTTGTAATTAACTTGTTAAATGATTTGTTTTTTAAAATATTTTTATTGTAAAATTTTGAGCATTCATAATCCTACCATAAATTCAGGCTTCTGACAATTCCTCTCACAACTCAATCTATAAATCTATAGTTTATGATATACTGTAACTGGCTCCCCTTAATGATACTATAAATCTACTTCAAGTCTTTCTAACAGTTACTGCTTTCTTTTCCTAGGACAGCTCATCCTCTGAAGAAGACACTACACTGTGATGATAGCAGAGCCCAAGACTTTTTTCATATTGTACCTGAAAGGGGCTGCTATTCTGAAGCAAATGCACCAATACTGTATTATTTCTAAAAAAAATCTTGACTGAAATTCTATAATACTTGAAACCAAGTCACACAGAGAATTACTTTCAAATGAATGTACTGAAAATATCATAGTTAAGCTGCTGTTCTTAAGAGTACATCACGATTAATTTAAGCCAAAAATGGTATTAGAGAACAGTACTAAGTCAGTACATGATACTGAGTTCTTATAGCATCATTCATTCCTCAGTGTGCAGGTGTTAAAACAGTGGCAGAGATGTGATTTGGATATACAAATAGATGGTCTGAACCAAGCTTTTTTCCATATTAATTTGATCATGTGCAAAATCTCTGCAACTGGAGTCTTTTATCAAAAACTACAGTCATGTGAAGTGAAATCACAATGAAAATTCAATTGTATGAAAATATACTTACTATCTTAATACTAAAATAGATTGAAATTATTCTGTGATATTTTTGTCAACTGCAGTCAATTTTAATTAAGTTCAGAATTAACTAGGTTTTGTAGCTGAGCATTAGGTTCTGCAAAGAAACCAAATACTAGGTACTTATTAGGATGTCTAGTTCTGATAGAAACTGAGTTTAAAAGTAATGTTTTCATTTTATCTCCTCTATATTTAAAATGTTGTGAGTGAAAACAGGAGGAAGGAGCATTAGGTATGTTCTCCACCCTGAGTTATACAAACAATAAAGATGGTATATAAATAAATAACTCATCAGCTTGCATTCTGCATACAGCTTCTGACTTGTCAGCTAAAATGTTAAGAGCACATTGTTCCAATTGTACTCACTTGTTCCGTCTAAGACCAGACCGTTCCAACTTATTTAATGCAAGGGCTGCCAATCCTGACCCTCAGTACTTCAAGACTGAGCCACTAAATTTTCAAATGTCAGCAGCACAATTTCCCTCTTCATTCCTAGCTCCCTACACCCCAAATTCAAAGTAAAAATTAGAATTAGAAATTCTTTCCTTCCAGTGATATTGTCCTATTATGCATTTCCTGCTGTAGTTTTTTTTAAGTGTTGTAGACAACCCTTTCAATGTTGCCCAAGGCTAACTCAGTTGATTGAACCACAGGAATTCTAAACAAACCTATAAAAGAAACCAAGAACCAACCAATGCTGTATAGGATTTTGTTATGAATTTGCAAGCGAACACTGAAGTGTAAAAGTCACACGGTTGCCTTTTTTTGTGAAAGAATAATAAAGACAAAAGACTCTTTTGAAGTAAATACTTTTTTTAAAAAATCAAGATTTTTCCTATGGTTAAGGTAACACAAGCATGGTGGTGTTTCATTGTCCTTTTTTTCAGCATAACCCATTGCTTTTACTCATCTGCTTTAGAGGATAGAAAATGCGGCTGAATTCCCAATTCCACAAAGCTTTTTTAAAGCTTTATAATGCCAACAATGTAGATCAGTGTTTCTTAAACTTTACACCCCTCACAACCCTTTCCCATTTTAAAAAAAACTATGGATGGGGAGGGGGATAAAATCACTGTTGTGTGTATGATTTAGATTTATTGTATATTGGTACCTTCCAGTCAGTTGACTCCTGGCAACTGCCAGGACAAGTCCCTTAAGTTTACTTGGTGAGATTTTGGAAGTTGCTTGTTTCTTGTTGCTGTTGGCTACTGCATGACTGGCCCAAGGTCACCCAACTGGCTTTCATGCCTAAAGCAGGACTAGAACTCAATAGTCTCCCACTAAACTGGCTGTCAATATTTACCATATTAAAAATTGACACGTCGTCGCTGCTGCTGCTGCTTCTAACAATTGTTTAATGGAATTTTAATATTGTATTATTTCTCAACATAGGCTGGCAAGTAATTTTAATTTTGTGGACCTGAGAGGAACTTGGGGGGGGGGGGAAATAACTTGAATTCTTAAGACCAAATTGAAGAAACACCGAACTAAATGTTGAAGTCAGTACCAAGTCCTGGTAGTATATCTTTACCAACAAACCGACAGATACTACTGATAGTTTGAAGGAAGACTGAAAGATTGTCTTCAGTGCCCTATATATTAAATTATCAAGATATTTAACTGCCCTGCATTCTTCATTTTACATATTGTAGCTCCATGTGTGCACGGGGTTTTGCTTGTAAAAAAATTGATTTAAAGAAAATTCAACTGGTAATTACTCCCTCACTTGCTGTAAAAACCTGTTTGATATTCATAAAGTGGATTTCTTTTAAAATACTGACATGAAAGAACAGGTTCTATCAGTAGTACTGAAGTTACCTGGGATTTACTTGGATCATACAGTCCTTCATTTCTGAGTGGCATGCCAAGAGCCTATCAAAAGGTGGTGTCAAGTTTTCCATTGTATTACGTTAAGAATTATAACTGAGAAATAATATTTGGGGGAGTTCTGAGAGTCACATTAACAGTTTTGGAGACGACCATTTTTAATGCTTGAACCTAATGCTGTAAATGTTGATTTAATGGAATGAAAGGAGGAAAGTGATTCGCAGTGCTAGACAACAACTCTATTTTTGAGTTCCAGGGAGACAGGGTTTTTCCCGCCCACTTGTCAGAAATGAATAATTTTATCAAACTTTGTTCCACTTCAAAGAAGACATTTTACACATCTATAAATTGTAAGAAAATTATTGAGAATTATTACAAATATTGTTTTATTTAGTCTTTTAGAATCATTGTCTTCAAGATAAAGACCATGAAACATACATTTTGCTATCTCCATTGAATAAAAACTGCAGAATAGCTTCTTCATCTCCAGCCTTTTAAGGTCTCTAATATTCCCTTTTATGTTTTCTTTGTCTCACTTTTATGGACCTGGAGGCTTTCCTTGTGAGACTGCTTGTCTGTCCTTGCCTATAGTAAACCATCTGATCTGAACCAAGTAATGAGTGTCCAGCATTGAAAAGCCACCTTAAAATGGTGATACGCCAAATTCATAATTGCGAATAACTGCAAGTTGTAGAATTTTTTAAAAATCAGAGTGTCATATGCTTCTCAGGAGCCTGCTTATGTGCCAGATAGAGAAACAAGATGCTGGAGAGAGCACTAACAAGAAATATAACATCAAACCATCGGTGGTAGAAGTTAAACTGTAATTCTCCTAGAACTTCAGTAATGATAGTACGATACTCCAGAGGCATGCTCATTCGAATCAGCAACACAGAAGACACAAAATACATTCCCTGCAGAGAAGATAAAAGAAACATTAGACTTCCCATTTTTCCTGCCGCTGACATAGCTGAGAGAGCACAACTTGCTACTCAAATTGGTTAAAATACTCACCATAATCTGTGCCAGCAACAGAACGATAACATTAGAAGACTTGCTGCTTGAGATAGCATAGAAAAACTAAGAAAGACAAACACAGAAAGTCAGCTCACAAGCTGAAACAATAACAATATATCAAACGTGATTTAATAAATGTTTAAGAGCTAAATTAAAAATAAAGTCACATTAATAGTGATTAATAAAAGATCTTCATGCTTAATGTAATCATCATCATTATAACTGTTTATTAGAAACAATGTAAGGTGTGGTAAAACCCGTATTTTTTCATTATACATATTTCAGCATACTTCACATTCCAGTCCACATTCACTCAGAATCACTTGTTCAAATAAATAAATAAATAATCGGTCCTATATGAAAGTAGTTCTGATGATCTTCAGACATGAATTTAAGTGAACAACTAGATTAACCCAAAGAAATGCAGAATTTAGATGAAAAATGCTGTCATGATTACAGAAATAGCAATCTAAACTTTTTCAAATCCAACACAAATGCATAGCCCAGAGATAAATAGGACTGTTCACTCCATAATAATTATCGTACTTCATGTAACTCACTTATAAATAGTTGGTACATGACCAATGTGCAACTAAACATATTGCTGATGTGGCAGAATTGGCTAATGATAACTAATCCCATGAGATGTTTTCTAGTGTGCATAAAAACAGCAGCACTTAGCTAAGATCAAAATTATCATTTCTAATATTATACAGCAGAACTATTATATATAAAAAGCACCTTTATATCATGCCATGTACTATTAAAACCTATCTAAGTGAAAAATAGTAATTTAACATCAAGCAATTTTCTTTCACTTCTTAGGAAAACCAATACAATGCTTTATTGTGACTTATTAAACAATCATACATTTTATTCCCCACCTCTGGCCTTAAAAACTGTCAAGTGATAGAAAGCACATTTGCATCATATTCAAAGTAATTTGGGTTACTACAGGTCCTGCACATCACTATAAGGCAAAATTTGGGAACTTCTCATAATAACAACACTAAGACAAACATAACTTAGAGCTGCTACTTCCTGCATTGATTCCATATGTCTGAAATTTACAATTCAGTCATAAAACTTTTACAGAAAGATATATTAATATGCTCTCTTCTTTACTTCAACACAGTTCATATGGTAAGATTGCACTTGGGCTTACCTTTGTGAGTGTTATTAATAAGCCCCTGATAGAGGTGACAATAATTATTCCAACAAGAATAAATGAAATATGCTGGGACCAGAATTTTACCTACAGTATTAAAGACAGGAAATGGTTAAATTCTCAGAGATAGAGACCATGTAAGACATGAAAGACTATTTAACTTCAGTTGCTATCTATATGAACAGAGCCTTTTGAGTGAGTACAAGTAGACCTTGTTTAGCAACCATGGTAATGAAAAAGTAACTTTGTGACCAGTCCTCAATTTCCAACCTTTACAGGACTATAAAGGAAAGGAAATAAGATTATAAGCACAGCCAGTTTCACTTAGCGACCAAGGTGCCATTCCAATTATAGGCGTTATACAAGGACTTCGTCTATCAACAAGAATACTTTCAGAAAAAAATAATGGCTAGCACTGTATACAGACACAGTGCAGAAATTAGCCTGAGCTATTTAGACCCGCCTTCAAAAAAAAAGATTCCAAAAAAAATGGCTTATTAAACAGAAAAGATGAATAAATAATTCTCTTCTCACAATATATTACCTTAGCAGCAGCTATAGACAAATGAATTACCCAAGACTATACTTTCAACAAAATTTTAGTATTATATTATTAAGCTCTGTGTAACACAGAAATTAAGAATGAATATCGGGAATGGTAGATAGGATTAAAATCTAAAAGAGCTCTTACATCAAACTGAATCCCCAAATAATTCACAGTAATTTCAATTCCTCTTGTAACTGGATCTGTTTTCCCAACTCGGTCAAATACAATATTGATTGTTGCCTGAAGAAACGAAAGAGAAATATATTATTTACTAAAACCATTATAAAATACACACGTTTATGTTTCATAGGCAATGTTTCTGTATGAGAAAAAAAAGTCCATTCTTGCTTAAAATCTAATTGTATTTATATTCAACAAAACATCACTTTTATTAAACATATAGTTTGTCACACTGTAAATTATAAATGACTGGAAATGATCAATAGCAGTTTTACATACCATAAACGTTTTCCAGACACAGTAAATGGAGAAAAAATAACCCAGAAAGTTGAAATATTTCCCTTGGAATGTTTTAGAATATTCTATTCTTTCCTGCAAATAGATTTTTTACAGAGTGAGAAAACATTTAGACTTATTATTTTAAGCTAGCATATGATTTTATATTCAATACAGATAAGTGATAAAGTTGTTTAGCTTTTTGATAATGTATCTATGGAACTGCAAAATCAACATTTGTCTCAAGATAAATGAACCGAAATTACAGAATATGGGAGCAAAATCAAATTTCTGGTGTAATGAGATGCCTTTTGAGCCCCAAAGCATGCTATTTATTTATTATTTATTTATTTATTTAGATTTATATACCGCCCTTCTCCCGAAGGACTCAGGGCAGTGTACAGAA
>JANHFO010004794.1:66517-82576 GCA_032468095.1 Pareas carinatus | reverse complement strand
CCCCCGCTCTCGTCCGCCCCTCTCCCCTCTCTATCCCACTCCTCTCCCCCTTTCCCCCTTTTTCTTACTCCCGGCGGAGCTCGGCCGTGCAGCGGAGGCTTCTCCCGGCGGCTTTGGCCTCTCCTAGCCATGCTGCCGGCACGGAGAAGCAGAGTGGCAGTTAAATTCTACCAATCATCTTTGACTATGCGCAGTCGTTCCGTTGTCCGTGTAAGCGTATGCACAGTGGAGTTTTTTCCAAAAAATGTTAAATAACTTTGTTAAAAATTAATATTCTGAAAAATCCTTTCTTAGTGAGCGTCTAGATGGCAAGACCAAGGTGTGTAGTCAATTTCATCTTTCTAACGTTAATTGTGTTAGAGAAATTGTGATGAGTCAAATAGTCAGTGAATCTATAAATGAATGAATTAATCATTTTTGAGAAATATATATGTAGATTTGCATCCATCACAGCATTGAAATCTCCAATTAAGCAAAGATTTTCATATTGCAAATCAATTAGTTTGTCATACAGTTCTTGATAGAACTTTTCTTCATTTATATTTGGTGCATATATTATTAAAGTCTTTTTCGCTTGTAAAAAAAGTTCAATCATTAATATTCTTCCATCATCATCTTTATGAATACGTTTTGCTTTAATTTTATTTTTAATATATACTGCAGTAACTCTTTTTAGCTGAAGCATAATATAGTTGTCCAAGTTTTGGAAACTCTAATAATTTAGAATGTTGTTCTTTTATATGTGTTTCTTGCAAACAAATTATGCCCATATTTAGTTTCAATAATTTTTAAATGATATATTTCTTTTCTTTTATGAGTTCAGTCCATTTATGTTTATTGAAATAATTCCATTTTGTTGTGCCATATTTATTTGTTCCTCTGTCTTAATTATCTAGTTTCCACTGATTCTCTAATTTGTACTCTAAGTTGTAAAGTATCCTCTTTTTCAGTCAGGTCAACAAATTGATCTGGCTCCAGCACCACAGCTTGTGCCGGTGATTGATCCTGAGGCTTTCCCTCTTGTTCCTCCAGCTTTTAAAATTGCTGAGATGATGGTTGTTGTTCAAAAAAGGCTGCATGACGTTGTAGAAAGTCCTCTGCTTTCATAATTGAATTTAAATAGTATCTGATCTCATTCCAGTAAAAAAAGAACTCCCTCTGGAAAAAGCCATCTGAATCTTATATCTTTTTTAAGAGGTTGTATTGTCAAGAATTGCTATTGCCTTCTAGTATCTCTAATTCTCTTCGGAACTTGTTTCAGAACAATAATTTTATTGTTGCCAGCCATTATTTTTGAATTTCTTGCCCTGCTCAGTAGTTTTCATCTCATGGTTTTTCTCATAAATCTCGCACGTACTTCCCTTGGAAGATTATGTCTTCTAGCATAGGCCGTGCTCATTCTATAGACTAAATCAATTTCTTTGTAAATTTCCGCATTTGTATTATCCAAAACATTAGCCAAGATACTCACCACTTTTCTTTTTAGTTCATTGCCCTTCTCCTCTGGCATATTTTGCAGTCTCACATAATAATTTGCCTTTTCCAACTCTAATGTGGCCAGATCAGCAGACATGTCTTGATTTTGTTCTTCCATCATTTCTATTTTTTTTCATATTCCCCCATGTTTTTTTTTACCTCAACAATCTCTTTTTGGTTTTGTACAATCAAGTCCTTACAGTCATCAAATTTTGTATTTAGTTTTTCAAATTCCAATTTATTGCTTTCTTTTTGCTCACTAAACATTTTCTGTATTGCTTGTAGCATCTCTTGAGACGTAAGTTCAGATGTTGTTGTAATAGATCCTCTTCTTGGGGGCTTATCATTTTTTGGCCAATGTACAATTTCATTTCCTTATTTTCAAAGTCAAAATTTTTACTTCTACCAGAGAAACACCAGGTAGTTTTCAAGGTCACACCTTTTCATTTCACCATCAGATGTCACTAGCAGTTTAAAAATAGACTGACAGCAACAGCAATTATTAGGCTTTTAAGTCTAGCCATGTTTTGGGTATTCTGCCAGCCAGTAAGACATCATTGCATATATTCTTCATTGGAGGCAATATTGTTTATTGGAAGGCTTTGTAGACTTCTGCTGGAATCCCATCTGGACCTCAGGATTTCCCTATTTTCTGCTTTTTAATAGCATTTGAGATCTCAAGGGAAGATATTGGTTGATTAAGGATGTTCCGGAAGTTCTCTTGGATCTTAGGGAGATTGGGTATTTTGTATATATTGTCAGGTCAAGTCTTCTGAGATTTGTTCTTGGGCATATAATTTAGAGTAATAGTTTTTAATTATATTTTTCAAGTCCTCCTGGCCATAGTGTCTTTGGCCCTCTTTGTCCTTAAGGATTAAGGAAGGGGAAGTAACTCCCCCCTCTTTTTTCCAAGTTTTTGGCTGGAAAGATCTGATAGATCAGATGTCCTTGATTTCTTCTAGGCTGGAGGGAAGAACACTAATTGGAAACAGCTACCGTATTTTTTGCTCCATAAGACGCACCTGACCATAAGATGCACTGCGACAAGAGGCCTCTAATTCGGCCCATGGGTGCCCAGAGATTGATCCATGGGGCGTTCCAAGGCCTGGTGATCGGCCCGGGGGCCGAATTAAGTACATGGGGCTCCCCTTGGATCACGTCTGGAAGCTCCAACTGGTACAGAATGTGGCCATGTGGGGGGTTATGGGGGAGAAGTGGTAAGGCCTATGTGGCCCCCCTCCTGTGCAAGCTGCACTGGTTGCTAGTGGACTTTCAGATGCGCTTCAAGGTTTTGGTGATGACCGTCAAAGTGCCCAGAGATTCGTACTATCTCAGACCTCCGTGCCTTTCGCCGCACCATAAAAACGCACTTATTCACCCAGGCCAGTCTGGCCTATCCACACCTAACTTCCGCCTACAAACTATTATTAATTTTACCTGAATTTTATAATTTTATCTTTTTGAATATTTGATATAAATTGGTTTTAAATTACGATCTTAAATTGAGCCACTGTCGGGTATATTTTTTAATAATTTTAATATTGTGTTGTATGTTTGTTATGTTTTAATCTGGCTGTGCACCACCCCGGGTCCCTTCGGGGAGAAGGGCGGTATAAAAATTGTGATAAATAAATAAATAAAATAAATAAAAGGGCCAGTTCCATTTCTAATGAAAAAACTGAAAAGGAGGAAGTTGACATTAAATTTCAATTCCAAATACTTAATAAAATCCAAAGACCCTTCTGTATTTCGTTGCCATCATTCCCCTCTTTCTGAGTAATCATTTCGTTCCAAATCTTCTTTTTAATCAGGTAGCCTTTTCCGTAGTAAAAATCTTTTAAAAACTCACCCAGGTGTCTGTATGCCAGTTTGAACTTTTTTGCGGTTTGAATTTCAAACCGCTTGATTTTTGCTTCACAGCTCGTCTGTGGCTACATGCTGCAGCCCAGCTTCATAGACTTTTGAGGGGTTCTTTCCTGATCCCAGGGTGGTTGCCACCTTCCCTGGGACTGCAGAACATCCCCTCCTCTTCCGGGCAATTTAGGGTTCGGTTCCTGAACCAGAATTGACCGGATCTACTAACTGTGAAACAGCTTGGCTCGGGAGCTTCCCGAGTTTGCTATTTCAGCCCCGTGCTGTCTGACGGAAATCTCAATAACAGGTATCTATCAATAGTAGTATACAGAAACTTAAGACCAAAGCTTTTCTCTGGGAACTAAATCATAAAAATCAATAAATACAATATATAATGATGAACTTGATTTAGATGTGTAGTTTTTAGCCAGACGTTGAGGAATAAGGGTGTGTCCATAAATAGAATGTCCAGAATGGGAGCCCAAGCTGGTATTTAGAATGGTAAGCCAACCAGAGTCACTTGGTTGAGTTGGGTGGCTATAGAATTGAATAAGTAAAAAAATAAAATAACTGGAGATGTCAGAATTCTGATAGGACAGTCGAATTCAAATCCTTTCAACACCAAGTTGCTTTTAGCCAAATCGGGTTAGATCAGGCACATCTTGTTAGTTTCCAAATCTGGAAAAATCCTACTAAGACTATCTTCTTGTGAGGTTACTAGGACCTGGACGAGGCAACAGACCTCCTCTAGGGCAATCTATATCATGGAATATATTAATCTCCCAGGGGTTAGAAACATTCCTTACTTTTATGCATTCTGGAAGACTGGAAAACAAACGTTTTTAGGTGAGCATTTCTTCCAATTTCTTTTTACTGTTATACTATCCAGGGGCAAAACACGGAAGTAGTTAACACATCCTACAGTAAACAGAAAAACAGTGGAAGGAATTTCCTTTTCTATTTGCATATGTTTTAACAACGGCTTTGTTCATGCAACATGCTCGACAAGGCTGATCAAAAATCTAGCAGTTGCATGTGGTCAACAGGCTAAATTTGGTCATTTTCAACCAGCCGGGCTGTCCTGATCCCCCCTTTATATTCTCTATATTTTGTATTTTAACTTGGTCTTACTTTTAAATTTTAAACTGTTATATGAAATTTTTAGCCAGTATTAATTTAATTCTTTTAATTGGGTTTTAATCATTGTATGTTGGTCTTTCTCTTTTACCTCTGGCTGTGCACCGCCCCGAGTCCTTCGGGAGAGGGGCGGTATATAAATTTAAAAATAAAAAAAATAAAAAATAAAAATCTGGAGGGCGGATGAGCAGATCGGTGTATCGTGTGAGCCCAGTTTGTGATCCGTTTATGGTACATAGTCTCACAAAATCAATTCGGCGACTTCATTCAACGTGCTGCCTCCTTCCCAACCGGGCTCCCTTCCAAGGCAGCGAGGGAAGCGCACTCGGGGTAAGCGGGGAGGCTAGAAACGGCAACGCTTCCTGGTTCCCCCCTCCGCGTTTTGTCTCCCTAGCAACCGACCTCTGACCCCGCCCTGCAACCACGTGGGTCGCGCAATGGCGGCCCCCTGGGCTGCTGGTGGCGGCGGTGTGCGCGCGGCCCTGGGCCGGGGCTGGCCTCGCCTCCGGTTGCTCCTCGGAGCTGCCGGGCGGTTCCAGTTTCGGGGCTTTCGTACTACAGGTGCGGTGGCGGCTGCAGCCGGGAGCGTTTTTCTCTGGGCTTCAAAATAGAGAGAGGAACGAGGTTTCTCCGCCAGGTGGTCGTTTTCTTCTGGTTTTGCGTTTTGGGAGGATTCGAACTCGTAGCGAATCAAGAAGGGGAGTGCGGCCATCCTTCCCTTTTCCCCGCTCCAGCTTTCCCTTCCAGATGTTTGTCGTCTCCGTTTGATTCTGATTTGCTTAGTTTTTTTCTTCCGTTCGAAAATGTAGATAGCTGTTAGTCTGTGCCGTTTTCACTCTCTCCACTCCCCCCACGACTCCCTTTATTGCTGGCGGGATAACCTTCGCCGTTATTGTGCCCCCTCTTTGCTCGTTGCACTGATTCTGTAGGATAAAAAAGGGGGGGAAAGGAGAGTTCTGATATTTTTAGTATTATGTGTTTTTCATATATTTCCTCCCTTGTATTTTATGTTGTGTATGTTGAATAAAACTCTTTAAATAAAAAAAAAATCACAGCAGTTCAAGGTCATTAACAAGTCTTAGTAGACCTTTTGCGTTGGACTCTCCTTTTCCAGTATACTCAATCCAATTATCCAAAATAGTCAATATCTTCTCCAAAGCACCTGAGGACAGGACAAGAAATAATGGGTGGGTGATCCTTAAAGTGATCCAATCTGGAACTAAGGAGAAATTTCCTAATGGTGAGAACAAGCAATCGGTGGAATAGCTTGCCTCCGGAAGTTGTGCGTACGCCATCAATGTAGGTTTTCAAGAAGAGATTGGACAGCCATTTGACTGGAATGCTTGAGCAGGGGGGTTGGACTAGAAAACCTCCAAGATCCCTTTCAAACCTAATATTCTATGTTCTTTACAGATTACATCAGCTTTTAAGTAGATTGAAGACTAACAAATGCATTGTTGAAATATTTGAGAACCAGTAATTCAAGTAATCGCATGAAAAAAATGTTTGCATAACAAACTGAACTATAATGAATTTCATTTTATCCCAGCATACTATGAGTTAAAAGGAAAAGCCTTTTGAGGGGGGTATGTGTGTCATGTAAATGTAGTCACTAAATTATTTTTGGTGCTAGATGAGAACATCTCCCAATCATTTAACTTACATACCCTGTCTGGCTCCTGCATATCATGCCTAGGAATTTGTACTACTTTCTTAGTTCCAAGTTGTCTGATTTTTACAGAGTAGTAGGTCAGTTATTTATATTCTTTCTGATTTATAGAAGCATTTCTTAGTATTTGTTGAATCCATTTCCATTGTCATATTTTCATGTTGGACTGTTGTTAGTTGTGAAGATGATGGTTGCTGAAAACTGGTTCATTGAAGAGCACAAGTGATAATACGAATTTAGTACAAAAAATGACAATAGTGAACTATCTTCAGTGACTGACTATGAGTCAAACTTTTCTGTGCTAAGAAGCACCGTGACTCTTACATGAACAACCCTAAAAGAAAAGTTCAAATCCAGTGATGATTATTTAGAAATGAGACTTCATTAGGCTGGAGATCCATTTGTCCTAGCCCTTTTTGTATTTTATGTTGCAAATTTTTCTCAAATCAAGCTAAGACTTATATGACATGGGATACATAAAATAATGTACCATATCTGTTTCTAATAAGGCCTTAATAATTGACTTAGATGGTGATGAACAGGTGGATCTTCATTTATCTTAATTCATAATGGCATTTTGTTATTGCTTTTCCAGTGACTTTTCAAACTGAAGTTAAGAACTTCACAGCAGAAGTGTGAGTATTAAGATGTAGACACATGAAACTAGAAGTGGTGCAACTGAAGCAGGCACATTTTGTTACTATAATTTATTGATATTTTGCTTGGTATTCGAAGACATAAATAACTTCAAATAGCTCTCCATTCTGAGTCTGACTCAGGTAGAAACTAAGTTCAGAAAAGTTAACCTGCAGTAGAGTATTTTAGGGGTATATTTGAAATAGAAATCAGAACACATTACATTGAAGCACAAATTGGATTAATGACAACAGCGGCAGCAAAAATAGATGAGCAGTGGAGTTACAGTCCCTCGTTGACTTATGCAAATGAGAATATACATGTCATTGAATACTGCAATTAGGTATAATACATTGTGTAATGTATTACTACATTAGTATAACACATCACATGCCTAGTGAAATTAATGGGGCTGTCAAAGTGTAACTATGAGGTAATGGGTCAAGACTACATTTTGAGTTTTGAGGTATTCTATGAACATAATTTCTTTCTAGGGAGATATTTTTTATTGCTTCCCCAGAGCCCTGCTAGCCTTCCAATATCTTCAGAAATTAATGTCCTTTGAATGTTCTAAGGTTAAGCTAACAGTGCAGTTTCCATGGAAAGGCATTTTGGTAATGATGTTGTTGCGCAATTTGACTCTGTATAGCTAAGCCTGTGCTTTGTTTTCTCTTGGAAGATTTACTTGAGTTAGGGGCTTTTACTGGGCCCTATAAAGTTGCATACTAACCTAAACCAATCTAGGATGAAAATTATTGTTAAAATATTTGCTTAATCATAGATTGATCCAAGGTAGTGGTTCATATACCACACTAGAGCTAAAAGCATGTCATGCAAAACACTCTTATAATTTGTGTCTTTTGTTTCAGGTTAAAAATCTGTATCAGATATTATATTAACCTTCTGCATATCTTCTTCATATGTGTTAGGACTGTAGCACTCAAAATTCTCATCCAGCATAGGGTGAACAAGGATGAGCAAGACTATTATAGTTGTTGCTTGCAATTCTACATAAAAACAGAAATTGCCAGAAAACATTCAGTTGTACTTGTAGCATTTCAGCATATGATATATATTGGAAGGCCCTGAACTGAGAGCATTTCGATATTGTTTCTTCTGTCTCAGAGTCAATGTAGTGTTCATAGACCGTTGTGGGCAAAAAATCGCAGTGCAAGGCAAAGTTGGGGATGATGTGCTGCACTTGGCTCAGAAAAATGGCATTGAACTAGAAGGTATGTCATAAATATCTATATAATGCTCTCCTGGATCAGAGCAAAACCCAATTTAGGCCAGCATCCTGTTTCCAACATTTTGGTCACATGCTCTGGAAAGCTCACACCACAAACAGGATATGAATACAATTTAGTTGTTCGATTTACACATCTTTCCACCTCATAAGTGACTCTGGATGGCTTATATTAATATAACTAAGCCAAATAAAATAATATAAAGTAAAAAACACAAAGCAGCTGAGCAGCATAAAATAATCATGAACAAAGTGAAGAGATCGGCACTCTGTTCTGGGGCCCTAGGCCAGGCACAAACCCATGTCTTTAGGGCCTTGCCTCATAGGTTTTATTTATTTATTTATTTATTTAGATTTATATACCGCCCTTCTCCCGAAGGACTCAGGGCAGTGTACAGAAAACATAAAAAATGCTATCTAAGAAGTTTCAATTTGTATATTTATACTTGAGGAACTTTTTTTCTAAAAACAGACTTTTTAAAAAGTTGTATAAGATTTTAACATTAAAAACAGCCTAGTATCATAAAGTCATAACATTTCTCTTGGTTCATTTTAATCTGTATTTTCCTGGTTTTTCTCACATATCTCAATCCCAGTTACCCACCCATCGGACTTGGGAACAAAGCCCTTAGTTTGCACCTTGGTAGCATTCAAATCAACTGTTTCCAAGAAAAGTTGCCGACTAAGTTCCTCTAAAGCATCAATTTCTTGCTGGATGAGTGTCAAATCTTAAAACCAAGATAGTCAAGTTCAAAATCATACATAATTTGAAAAACATATTTTAAGTGTAAAAGATTTTATACTTCAAACCCAAAAATCAATAGAAAAACTATACTGTGGTATCTTTTTTAAAAAGTTTAAAAGTTTAAAAAGAAAAAGACAAACACACATTTTATATTGTATACATATATCAATAAACCTTGCCTCTACAAAAAATATTAGTGTATTCATTGTGATACAGAAACTGATTCATAAACATCTGAAAATATATTTCAAATTCTACTTCATTCTTTAGCACATAGTAGATACAAAATAATATTTGAAAAAGTGCAATTTTTACAACAATGTGTGAGGCAAGGCACAATATTTAAAAGGTTTGTTTAAATGTCTATAAAGTAACTATTAAATTGGAAGTTATTCATTATTGCCATCTGCAGGAACAAAATAAAGGATGTAATTGAATACTATAAAATATTCTATGACTATAGGGATAATCTCAGATCAGTTTTTTAACATCTCTTTCCGGATAGAAAGTACTTATTTGCAGACTTAATTCAGACAACTTTAAAACAAAGATGATTTTCTAGATCTATTTCAATTTGAGTAAGCATCCAAATTGCCTCAGAGAACAACTCACTATAAGTAAGGTGAAAGTTCATACTCAGTTATTAAGCACCACTCTGCAGTACCTTCTCTAGGTAGGTGCACATGATATTCCATATTGCAGAAGATATTTTCTCCCCAGGCATTTTATACATTGTGTTTAATATGAAGTGCACAAATGACACCTGTAGAATGGCTACTGGGGAAATTTTTAAAAAATCAAAAACTGTTTAAAATCTATGGTATCTCCTGTAATAACAACTGAATCCTATATAATGCAAGTTTCTTAAAGAGTATTTGTAAACATGCAATCACAAGTAATAAACCTATCTTTTTAAAGTATAATCACTCAATCACAATTTTTATTTTCTCTTGTAATCGTTTTTATTAGTATTTCATAAAATGCAAACAATAATGAAAGGTGCCATTTTATAAAAATTAGATTGCTTAAATTCATACCCAATACCTACCTGACTTTCCATTCTTACATACTCTCAGTTATATAAATTGCTACTTAAATGTCCAAGTGGACACGAAAGTGTCCTAGCAGATTAGATGCCTGCAGACATGGATTAATACTGTTCTCTTGAACTATATGATATCCAAAAGCTGAAAGTAATGTAATTTGAATACAACCCATTACTCTACTTTTTCATGTATTGTAAAAGGAAGGAAGCAAGCTGATTGGGGGGGGGCTCCTTCTGCAGGTAAAGGATACTTTCACTGCCTGGTAAAGATGTTGTGACACTTTTTATAATTCCCCAGAAACCAGTGGTTTTGTTGTGCACTTCCCCTCTCTGGAACATATTTCTGTGAACCATTGCTATCCTGATTGGGAGACAAATTTAGGAACGTAAAATCATGAAATATCAACTAGAGCCAAATCACATAACAGAACTAAATATTTGTATTTTTATATTTTATAAAATCTGACATTCAAAATTTAAAGGAAAAGATTAACCTGTACAATTCCATTCAGAAAAAAATGTATGATTTTCACTTGGTGTAGAACTGTGCTACTGCTCCTGCTATTATGTCAAAGTAAAGAGCCAGGATGGTGCAGTGGTTATTTCTGCTGACTGCCATCTGCCATTAGCCATCAAAAGCTCAGCAGTTCGATTCTCACTAGCTCAAGGTTGACTCAGCCTTCCATCCTTCCGAGGTCAGTAAAATGAGGACCCAGATTGTTGGGGGCAAGAGGCTGACTGTGTAAATCACTTAGAGTGTACTGTAAAGCACTGTTAAGCAGTATATAAATCTAAATAATATATAAGTCTAAATAATAATAATAAAGAATGTTTTCATTTAGGAATAAACTAAATTACATTCTATGAATTAGATCTACATGTATTCATCACTGGAGGTGACTCATTTAAATCAGGGTGATTATAATGAATTATTCTTAAATTAGATCTAGCCTTTAACCTTGCTGTCAGGTAATGAAGAAAATTGAAAGTTCGTAAGTATTAGTCAAGAGAGCATCCACATAGTTCTTCAAAATATATTGTAATACAGATTAAACCAGGTTTAATATTACAGTATAAATTTCATTTTAAATTCTAAAACAGAATACTAATTCCAGCTAAGTACACAAACAGATAAAATTTTGATCTTCACTCAAGATTTCACTCACACTTACATTGGTATCTTATGGTACAAATTATTGTTCAATCCTAAATAATCTTTGTTGGACACTAAGATGCTCTAAAGTGTTTATCTTACCTTTTCTTTTTGCTGATGATCATGTCCATTGTCTGGAGTAGTCGACGTTCTAGAGCTAGAATATCAGCATCTGTCACATTCCTATAATATATACATCTAGAATTATTCCTATGATTTCTAGAACAGTCACTTCCAAATTCTAGCTATTCTCAGATTCTTCTGCATTAACCTGGCTACAACAAAAATTGAAAATATAATCAGTTGATGCGAAATAATGATAAATTCAAATCTAGAATCTGTATTATTGAGGCAAAGATAGAGACAATTATGGAGAAATCTGTTCTGAAAGCAAAAGATCTAGAAAAAACAAGGAATTAAGATTAAAATGATAAGAGGGGGAGGAAGATATGTATTTTAAAACTACTTTGATTTTTTTTGAAGGAGGGAGATTTACCTGAGAAAATAAGACATATAGGTGTATGGACAATTGACTGCACCAAATCCAGAGAGCAAGGCCATGAGGGTCACCCCAATCACTCCCACCCTACTGATGAGTTGTTCTATGGATAGAATTCCTGATTAAAAAACAAAACAAGGTTAATTTCATTATTACATTGTTGAAAACAATATAAAAGCAGAATCTCACTACCATATTATATCCACACCATTTTGTTTTAATTATTAGTGCACTCCTCTCTAAGAATTCTCATGTGTTCTTGCAATGGGGCAAAAACAAATCTAAACTGTATTATTTAACAGACTACTTTGCCAAGAAGGTAATAATTAGAACAAATGAATCATAACTTTTAATATAGCCATTACAATCTTGGAATCATTCTGGATTAACTGAAAAGCTTCTCCCTGAAAATAAGTACTCACAAAGAGTGTTTAATTTTCCCTAGTCAACAATGCTTCCTTTTGTTTTATTTCAAACTGAAATACATAGTTCAATTGAATACAGGCAGTCCTCAACTTATGACCACAATTGAACTCAAAATTTCTGTTCCTAAGTGAGACTTATTAAGTAATTTTTCCCCATTTTACAACCTTCCTTGTCACATATGTTAAGTGAATCACTGCAGTTGTTAAGATAGGAACATGACTGTTAAGTCAATTTCCTTGTCAGAAGGTCGCAACGGTGACTATATGACCCTGGGACAATGCAACCGTCACAAATATGAGACAGTTGACAAATGTCTGAATTTTGATCATTTGACCATGACGATGCTGCAAAGATAAGCCTGGGAAAACTGTCATAAGGCACTTTTTTCAGTTCCATTGTAACTTTGAACAGTCACTAAATGAACTGATGTAAACTGAGGACTACCCACAAAAGCAGACAAAAGAACCAGATTGTTGTGGCTTCTAATATCATTACCAGTGAAACAGACAGAATGCCTTGTATCCTCACTTGAAAACTGGCAAAGACATTAATATTGTTCAACTCACTGTAGCAGATCTCACTGAGTCTGAGTAAAGCTGATTTGATAACTTTGTTACTCCAAATGCCAACTGATGATATATAGGAAAGTGAAACTAACTCCACAAGATCTGTACTTAATTCTTTTTCACAGATTCCACATGACATTTTTAGATAGCTGTGTATAGTTAATTACATCAAGAGTGTACAATTGTAATGTAGAAAAAAGCTCTGACAGCCTTTCAAACTATTTCTATTTAAATTTGCATTCCAGAATAAAATAATCCCAGAATTAGGTGGCTATAAGGAAGAAATTGCTATTTTGACAAGTGGAATAATATGTTCTTATGGGAAACAGAATTCCCATTATGCTTCTCAATGCTGTCCTCAATTCTAAATAATAAATAAATGAGGCCATATGAATAAGAGCCATTGAAACTATTCTTCACTTCATTCCTTTTTCCATAGACTTGCTAAATACATTCACCTAAATCATTTCAATGAAAGAAAAGAATGATGTTTATAAACATATTCAGAGATAGGAACCCCACTTTGATAGAAGTTCAGGTATTCAGAATAAATAAAGTCAAGGCATTCAAAGTCAGAGTCCTTAAATCTGGAAAGACAAATCTAATTCTGTTCTCAATCACTTGTTCAGAAGTAGTTCATAAGACCAGCCACAGAAGTCACTATCCAAGCAAGGAAACAGTGACATCAGTAGGTCACTTGGAGCAAACATGTTATTTATATTTATTTATTTGTTTGTTTGTTTAGACTTATATACCGCCCTTCTCCCGAAAGACTCAGGGCGGTGTACAGAAAACATGAAAAAAAAAATAGATTCAATGCCACTCTATGTTCCAAAACCAGATTTACTTGAGATAAAAAGCCTCATTCTCAAGCAGCCATTCCTTGTGGACTAAAAAGTGAAATTTGAGAGTAGTATGCACCTACAATTTGGGTGTAATGGTATTCTTTGAATATCTGTGATCTCAGGAGTCACAGGATTTCAATCTCCTCCTTGCTTGTTCTGTGCTACCGAAACACTGATTAAAAAAATTAATTCTGATTTTGGAACCCACTACAAATTTTGGTTTCTGCTAATTTATTTGATTACATACAAATGTAACTGAAAAATCTTCCAAGTCCTTAAAAATGGTAAAACAAGGAAAGTCAGAATACTGCTAATTATGTTGTGAATTGAGGATTACTTATCCTGTAGTGAAACCAATCTACAATTTTTAACTGAAGTCTTTGTCAAACTTAACAATGTGATTGTCTATTTATAAATAACTCTTTTTACAAACTAGAATTCCCTTCAGAACTGTAAGCATCATGTGCAAGCAAATATTAGATATAGGAGGAATTCTGAATCCTATTAACACATAACATATTGGGCATGAAGTTGTTCCAAACCATTAATTCTATTATTGCATTATGATTATTTGCTCTCCCAAGTTGCATTTACTGATGTACATGGATGTCTTGTTATCCAGGGAGGTCTAGGCGCACAATAGCAGCAGCAGGAAGATGGTGAAAGTCAACTGGAGATGTTTGGGAGTAGGTAACAGTGGTAGGCAACAGTGGTGTGCAGGGTGGCCAAAAATGCAGAGATGGGGGGGAAATGGCAGGTAGGATGTCAGTGTGATCACATGATGTATTACCCAACAACTGCTTTCTACTCCGGATTACGATAATTAAGTAAGGACTACTTAGTACAACTAAGCCAAATCAACATATTCTCAAAATGCTGCAAGAAGAGCTTATCCAACACCATAGCCCAATGGTTGGGAGAGAGCTAGGTTTTCAAAGTCTTATGGAAGGTCAACAGGGTCAGGACCATCAATTTTGTATGGAGAAGAATAGTGTATATTTTTCTAAAAGGCAATCACACAACAGAAAAAAGACCTGAAATTCCCATCTATAGCAGAACTGATAAAAAAACAGTCAAATATGTACTTATAAGTTAATGAAATAATAAAACTCACCATGTTTTGGACTGAGGATAGGAAATGGATCACCCAGTTTCCAGAAGAAATACATGAATATTAGCCAGACAACACAGGCAAAAAGAAGTCTATGTCTGTGTACTAAAAGTAATATAAAGAAAATTAAGATTTATGTTAATTACATTGAAAAATATTAAACATTATAGTGCCACTATAAAAAAATTTCAAGATCCATGATACTTACACAATCGGATGTTACTCACAACAAAGTAGCCAATGTAAAAGGGCACCATGAACACCAGAACAAGCAAAATCACGCAAAGATTTAATTTCCAATGGAAATACCGAGAGCTGGAAGTAATAGAAGGATTGAACACTATTTGATCATCATCACAAAATAATCCTAGCTTTAGTTTTTTGTCTACTTTCAAATAGTAAGAAATATCTGCATAAAATAATCTGAAAGATTTATAATCAAATATAGTGTTTGACATACGCTTAGCAATAAACCATATAAAAAGTTACATTTAACATTCTTGTCAAATTTCTCTAAATTGTTGAGTAATCTCTTTTTCACCACTCAACTTTTTAAAAAAAGAAATTCAAAGTTATATAGTTTTTCCATTAGTGTAATTTCAGGAGATGGCACATTTTTGCTTATATGTTATTTGTCTAAAGGCATGCATTTTAGGTTTTAAACTCCAAAAACATGTAAGGTTTTTATCAATGCACATCAGAGGGCAAGTGATACTTTACTAATTAATCGATAAATTATTGAGGAAAATATGTCTTCACTGAATTTTACAATTAGAATTATATGGATTTGGGGACCCTACATATTTTGGCATTTGCTGATACTTCTTGGAAAGCTTAGTAATTTTAGATCAGAGAACCAATAGCTTATATTATAGCATTGCATTTGTGGCAATTTCTTTAATGTGTCTTTGCCCTTAGGAACGTTGCTGGTACTTAACAGAAAACACTTTTGAAAAGAAGCAAATAATAAAACAGACTGGCCATCATTTTTCTACTTTTTCCAACACCCAGTTGCACATTAATAATGTATACTCACTTCTTATGCTTAAATAAACTAGAATATTAAACAGTGATGAAGCCAAAAATAAACAAGCAAATTTATAATTATACTAAGATTCGAGTGTCCTCTTATGCAGCTAGATGTTAGTATCTCCTTACCTGCTGCTTAGGATGCCTAGAATCTCAAAAATGATAAGTTCAAACATGGTGCATGAAAAAGCAAAGGTTACAGAGAAGACAACTTGTACAACATACTGCCGAACCTGTAATAAAGCAAACAAACATTTTAATGTATTTGTATGTAGCTGTTATGGTTGTAATGGACAACCATAACAAAAATAAAAGATTAGACTATTCTGGAATTAAATACATATACGACAAAATATCTTATTGCGTATTTGTTGAGATAAAATCTTTACTAATAATATATTCACATTCTGAATCTGAACATTTTTATCAGAATCAGAATTTATTTTGCATGTGCATCAGGACACACAAGAAATTTGTCTTTAGTGATCATACTCAATACCTACATTCATAAACAAGGATATAATCAAGATACCTTCATAGACAGTTTTGAATATATAAGCATAATCATGATCATTTGTATATATAGGCATATATAGGCATAATCAATTGTGTATATAAGCAT
>JANHFO010004794.1:44812-62699 GCA_032468095.1 Pareas carinatus | reverse complement strand
TGCTCATCCTGCCGGGCTTCTCCTGCCTTTCGCCAATGCGTGTCTCAGCCTAGCCCCGCGCGCAACTGAGAAGCCCGGTCCCTGGGAGATGACCATAATGCTGGAATCGATCAAGAAGCTCATGGTGCACAGCCCGTCCAAGGGGGAGGCGGGAAGCCTCTCCCCCAACGCGCCCCCTCCGCCGACTTCGCGCCTGGTCCAGCAGAAGGGAGCCGCGGTCCCGCCCCCCTCGCCTCGCCTCGCCTCCTCGGGCCCGACGCCAAAGCTCGGGTGCGCTGCAGAGATAGAAATGTAGAAGAGCCGTCCTTGCCTGCTCCGCTCGCTTGGCGCGCCCTCGGCCTCCCTTCTCTCCCCAATTTATTCCTGCCGGGGAGATTCGGGTGGGTTGATGTGGCACGGCAGATTTTCTTGAATCTCCTCGCTATAAAAATTAATAAAACCAGGAATGAGCAGCGCTTGTTATAGCTCCACTAATTATTATGTTTTTCCTCATAAGAGAGTAAAGGGGTACCGCAGAAACCGGATCAGGGTTAGAAGCGGGTGTGATTGAAGCACTTGTAGTGGTCAGTTTCAGGGAACACCAACAGAGTCGACATCTACGGGGTTCTCTTCGCAGCATCTGCTTTCACTTTCCTTTCTACTGGAGTCTCAAGACTTCTCAAGAGCCATTTAAAGGGACGCAAGAGTACGTCATCGCCTAGCGCCCGAGCGGAAAGGGACAGAGCGTTAACTGCAGAGAGCTGAAACGGGATCTGCGCGATTCGGCCGGACTTCCGGAACCCGGAATCTCAAGGCGCTTGCAATCTTTCGGATGGTGGGCGGGATAATTTACCTGTCGAATTAGGGAAAAGGAAGTAGAGTTCGCCTTGTTTTCATTGGCTAAAGTGCGGGAATGATGGAAAGACCTGGCTTGAGGAGGGTTAGGATAGCCATTTCTAGCGGGCGATTCCCGAATTAAGCGCCCTTGTAAGAAGGGGTGCCCCGACGATGCAGTCAGCTTTAATAAATTAGGGCATAATAAACAGCTAACAAAGGAGGAGGCCTGAAATATAGGCCTGTTAGCAGTTGATCAATTATGACACCGCGAAAGAGATGTCTCTTCTTTTGCACAGGGAGAAGATGGCTGTCGGAATCGCGAGTTTCAGATTAGGTAACTCTGGAGGTCTGCCTTAGTGGCGCCCCTTGAACATGAGATCATAATTTACCTGACCTCCTCTGTGATGTAAAATACTGTTAAATCCCAGCATTGCCGACAAATTGACACAAATAGGACATCAGAGTGGCAGTATACTCGAGCTAGTAGGGCAGATATTTCAGCTCTTGAAGGACTTTTCACTAATCTCAAAGTGGCTATCCTTAAGAAAATAAATTTAGAGATCCAATTTCATCACTCAATTGTTGAGCTGGAATTCACTAGAAAATGTAGTGCCATGTCTCATAGTTCAGACAAAGGCTACAATTTATCAATGTTAAGAATATCACTTCTAGCTGTTGTTTCGCCTCTTACCTCTTCTCTGGTTTGTCTGTCAAAACTTTGCTCTGGACTTACTCTGAATCTGATGAAATGTAATCCATAAAGTTTATGTGATAATAAATGATCAATCTGTGATGTCCCTCAAAATTTGTGTGGTTCCATAATAAAGTCCTTTCTCTATCTTTCAACAAAGATTGCATACATGTGACAACAACTGGAAGAAAGTTTCTTCCTAAGGACTTGTTTTACATTGATGCAGTCCACAAGAGAGGCTTAAATTTATGTCAGCCTTTCCATGTGCATCCAGTTATGTGCATTCTGACTGGTCACTTGTTATGAGTACATACTAGCCATAGATGATTTGAATAAATGCAATACTGCTATGCTAGTAATATAGATGAATTGGCCAGCATGTTGTGAGTGGATTTGCAGGTGATATCTGTAAAAAGTAGCTGAAAACTAAAATTGAAGAATAACTGAGGTAAATATGAAGATGTTTTAATCCAAAGGTATGGTGAATGTAAGACCAAGAATTATTCAGGCTCTCAATATATCTGATGACTCTGACTTAACAAAGATGTGCTAAAACTCTGCCAGATACTTTTATTTTGTTTTATACTTGGTTTTGTTTATAGCATAGGGCAGGTGATTATCAATAAAAACATTACTTTAAAATCCACCTGCAATGCATTTTGCCTTTTATTTGTGTAAAAATAGTTATTAATGCACTGCGTATCAAAATAAATATTCATGCCTATGGAGAAAAGACTTCAGATTTATAGAGTTTCAGTAGAAAAAACCATATCAATGGGGAAAATGAACATATTGTTATATTATTTACATCTATATAAAAACAATGATGGGTATAGACTTTAAACATAAGTAAAAATGTATTCTATCCTGAATAGTATTTATATGGAAAGGGGAGACGACAAAGCGGCTGGATATTTCTGAATAATTTTCTAATCTTGATTTATTAGCTGAAAAGGCTGCAATCTAGTAAGCCCAGTAGGACATGCTACTAAACAAACTTTATACTGCCTAACTATTAGGATCACATTGTTTTAAATGTGCTATGCTTTACGCTGATAAAACACATTTGAAAAATAAACTGATAGAAGCACATATTTATAATTCAAACAAGAAGGTATAGAGATACAGTACTAATAATAATACATATCTGAATGAAATAACCATGATCTAAAATCTCATAACATTTTTTAAATTTAGTATACATCTGTGAATCAGCAGACTACTTCCATTTGTAAACAAATACCATTTTACTAATGAAAATGAAAGTAACTGACTTTTTGTTTGTTTTTATTTGTGTTATTGTTCTTTATTACAGTATAAGTCTAGTCATTATTTCCATCTTAGACATAAAAATCAGTTGAGTTCAGTGACTCACTCTCAGCCCAACTCACCTCATAGGGTTATTATAGGGGGAAATGAGGAAAAGGAAAGAGTTAACTATCTTGAGTTATTTATTTTAAAAACTAATACAGGCAGGAGATAACACACACACACACATATAGTGTGTGTGTGTATATCGTATTATTTCTAGTAGGCAACTAATCTTGACTATAAGCTAATACAGTATAAACAAACACAATTTTGCATTATTTAGACCTAAATGGATCTGAATAAGTTAATGGCACAATTCATTATATTGATTGAGATTTTAATGGTGTTTCCTCAAGGTATTTTTACATAGAATTTCAAACTTAATTGATTTGCAGACTGATTTACTTACCCGTCTGTCGTGGACATTTCCTGTCCTGATCTAGATCACTAAGGACTTTTATGCCATAATAATTACAAATTACTATTATTGCTTTCCAGCACTCCTAGGCTATAGTTACATTAATGTATTAAGCATATTAATCAAACGTACCTTTTTTCTGTATCACTATTACTGTTAAACATTGCTTTTCCTAACCTATGTCCTGTAGAGTTGCCTAAGAGACTAACATTTTTATTTCTGTCACTGTTTTTATCATACAGCTCACATTAAAATTACTGTCCATCATGATTGCAAAAAGTAACCTTGCGAACAGCAAAACTGACTTTCCCAATTAAAAGCTAAGGACTCTTCTGAAATGCAAAACTGAATGTTTAATAAATAAAGAATGCAAGATAATACAAATCATATGTAATTTTTACAAAATTATGCAATGTGTAATGCTCAGTACTGAAAATATTGGCACAAGAACAATGTAAGTGCATTGAAATTTGATTTCGGAGTCCAATCTAATGGGATTACTTTGACCAATAACTTTTGGGATAGCGAGCTAATATTTCTCAGTTTTGCTGCCTCTTTTGCAGGACTTGCAGAAGCAAGGCCCAATATTAGGCAAAAAGACTTAAAGTTCAAATTTGAGACCAGAAAGAATCACACACTGCGTAGCAAGCAAACAAGTTTTATTTGTTCCCCAAAGAAAGATATAAAGGTACACATGAGAGATCTTACATTCCTTTTATCTGTTGAGACCCCAGTTCCAGCAATGAAACACCATCTATGTACTCTAGTTCTGGGGTTAGCTGAAGCAGAATGGTTCCTTCATGTGGCAAAATAGCACATCTGACCAAGTCTGCCTATGGTAAAGCTTTGCCTAACCTTACCCATTCGTTTCCGAGAAAGCTTATCATAGCTCAAATAGCCAAAGACAGCCCTATTACATCCCTAATAAACCTTATTAAATTCTGATGTGAGAAAAATTACAAAACTACTTAAAATTAGTACGTTTAAATTAAGAGAAATACCTGGTACCCGTGGCTCACAGAAATATTGTCAGCATTATACATCAAAGTGAATGTGGATTACATGCTAATTAACCAGTTCAAGGACTTTGATGTTGACCAAACTATGAGTTCTTTTCCTCCGAGAGATTACAATAGTCTTCTGATGAACATTCTGTACACCTGTGATACCTGAATAATTGTATGTCGAAAAGGTTTTATGGGAATAAATGAAATATAATTAACACATGTAAGCAATATGGCTATAGATAAGTTGATTTAAGAATTGCTTGAGTTCAAATTCACTTCACTAATTGGAAACTACAGAATCTGATTTCACGCACTCATAAATCTTGCAGAAAGCTGGTTCTATTCTTCACCAAAACATGGATGGCTTAATTTCATTGGTCCTTTTCCACTGGAGGAAAGGGAACGCTCCAGTGTCTGTAATAATGGGGGAAGCGGGGGAAACCCTGCAGCCTAAAGATGCTATTCTCTGAAACATGGTTTACATCACAAAACGTTGTACTTTGTCCAACTGAAGTCAACTCCAGGAATGATTTCAATGTATAATACAGTAAATAACCCATAGTCATTTTCTATATTTGAACTAACATAATTTAGCAATCATTATGTTATATTTTTATTATATTCCTCACATGGCATCTATGGCCTTTGTTGCACATATAATGTTTGCATTATATTTCTGTGACACCAGAAAATCACTGATCTAAAACCCTGTAATTTTCGATTCTGACCTGATAAATGAATTATTGCTCCAAGGAAAAAACCATGAAAGTAGGATTGCAGGGCTTTCTCTAAAGCCTCGAGGTGAGTCTGCTCTCAAGGAATGTCTACTTCTGTCCACCAAGTTCTTTGATTTTTACCTACAAACTGAAATCAAAGCCCTGGAATGCCTTGCTGTTATTTCCCATCCTCCCCAGAAATTCAAGGGGTGGCTTTGCCACTCTTTCATCCAAAGGCCCCTTTATACCTCTCACAACATTGTAAGAATGCCAAGGCAAAGAAGAAGGTAGACTGACTGAAGCACCATTTCTGTACTCCTCTGTTGAGAATCTAAAAGGAACATTGGTCAGTCCACAAGGTTTCTTAGCACTTGGCAGTTAGGATATTCACAGGGACACAAATACAATTCTCGGGGTTTAAGGAGTGAAAATGTGTCTGTAATGTTCCCTATGCCCTTCTATGCTTGTGGCACATATGTGAAGAGCAAGCAAGCGTTCCTCAACTTCAGCGACGCCTTTTTTACATTTAATATGCATGAGTACCTAATTGCTGCTGGAATTCTCAGATCAAACAGGAGCTAATCATCTCTCACTCAGTACTATAAAGTATAAACAGTGCCGGAAAAGTGACTGCTAGTGTGCCTGTGTTCATTTGCTTTTGCAAGTCGTCTAGTTCTACAATGCCACATACATTATGGCTCAGAGCAGGGATACCTGAAAAAAATAACCTACTAAATGAGCCTACCCGTAATCTACAATTTCAGCAGACGTCAGATGTTCTCCACCAGGAGAGGTTACATTGTGGATACAAACAGTAGGGACCTTTCTTTATAGGCTTCTTAGGTGTCAGACTCTCTTCCAGAGGAAAGTCAATTTAGCCATTTCGTTACTGAAATGCTGTATGCTGTAAAAAGCAGTATAGTTTTGCAGGCTTTTGGACTCCCTTCTTATTTTGTTATTTAAGATTGTTAATGTTAATCATTACAATTATTTTGACTTACTTTGTCTCTTTAAATTATTTTATTTTACTGATTTGTTAGCGTTGCTTTGCGGCAAGTTGAACCCTAAATATTTATAGTGAAAAAATAAAGAGCTGCACTACAGTCTTTTTCATTTACATTCTATGGCATCTTTTTAAAATTCATTGACAGGTTTACATGTACAGCTAGGATGTCTCCCCAGCAAGCAAAGATATAATCTTAGAGAAAGCTGCTTTAGTGATTTCAAGTGTCAATAATATGGAGATTTAAATATCAGATTTATATATTTGCTTATAATTACATTATACATCATAGTGACCAGAATGTGAATTAGATCTGTACAGTTTCTGTGATTACTTTCTTGTATATTCATTTTTTCTTATAATCTTCAACATTTTGCAAAAAGCTAATTAAAAACACTAAAATAATATAAAAAGTGATTGAGAGGAAAGAACATAAACATATTAAAAACAAAAACAGCATTTCAATAATTAATTTTTAAACTCTAGAGTACTTTTTGAACTTACTTATTGAACTATACACTTTCAGGGAAGAAATTGTGAACTGAACACATTTTTCAGAGGCGACATTTGCCACTAAGAACAAGGATCTGGTGAATAGATTGGCGTCTTTGATCCTCTCAGAAGAAAGGAAGGATGTGAGATTGCCCAAGTTGCACTCCATACGGTTGCTCTTCACAAGGAGATTACAAGGCAATGGTCCAGATGGTGGGAGAACTAGGAATTGAGAGAATTTACTATTTTTGCTCCAGCCACAGCCAAAGCTTTCAAAGGACACTAAATTAAAACTTCTTTTCTTAACCACCTTTTAAAATTGCGTATAAACTGCATTAAAGAAGTTAGACACCGTCAAATGTCAAGGTTGGAAACACAAGAATGCCTTCAATCCTTAATATAAGAAAATGACACTATCTTTTAAAGACTTAAGAACTCTAAACACCAAAAGACAAGACTAAGTACTGGCTATACAAAATCTTAAACAGATTAAGAAAAACTTGGAATATTTCATTTTAAATATTGACTAACATTAATTACAAAGAATACAATTATTTTCCATATTGGAAACTTACAATGGCATTCAGGAATAGCAGAGACTTTGAATCAACATTGTCAGCTGTGTTATATTTTTATGAACACTCTGTTCCCAGATGAAGTTGTTTCACCAGAAAATATTGTTACAGAAAAATATGTGGGGAAAGTCATATTGAGACTTTGAGGAGAACAAAATGGGCAAGAATTTATCACTGGATGTGCATGGAAATTGGATGAGCCTCTAAAAATTAGGAAGGAAATAAAAAATTGAAGAGAATAGCTGGAGTAATTTCTTCCTGATAGACTTACCAATGAGGCTTGTTAAAGTTCTGAAGACTATCGCAGGGGATAGCAATCTTTCGAATAGATTAAAGAGTAAGATTGTTTTATGTAAAAAAAAAGATATAATGTTGGCTTATTTAATCAGTTAAAATGGGATATGTTGTTATGTTGGGGAAATTCTAAACTTGCTGACCTCAAGAATTTGAGTATTGGATTTGATTACAATTAATATCTGAGATATGGAACAATAAGCTTTATATTTGTTAATATAATTATTTTAGGGCTCTATTTGTACTTTTTATTGTCAACTGGATTGGAAAGGACACTGTCTATTGGGTTTGCCTATAGTTAAGAGTTTGTTTTGAGAAAAGGGTTTTATATTTGCTAACTAAGAGGAAGTGAAAAGATAGTGAAATTGTTAATACTTGTTGAGAAAAGAGGAGGTTGTTTCTCTGGTTTTCTTTTTTTTTGCACTTTTTATTTTTTTATTTGTATTTCTATTATTATACAAAACTTAATAAACCATTACTTTAAAAATGAACTTATTTATTAAACTTATACAGTAATGAACATCTGCAGCTTATCAGCACTCATGTTGTTTTCTAATTTTCTGATAAAAATGTGTGCATGTAATGAATGAAACTCGTAATTTGTGATTCCTCCTAATTTCTGCAATTTTAAAAAAAATCTGTTCAAAAGTTTACATTTATTACCAAATAAATAAGCCTGATCATTTAAGGAAAGTTCAAATGTAATTTGCTGTATTTCTTACCTGTTTTCTCACTCCTACGGAGATGTATTACATATTGTATCAGATTACCTTTTTTATTATTTAACATTCTGATGTTCCCAAACCGTTTATGAGGTTTCTAAGTTTCAAAATTTCAGAAGGAATATATTTATAATTAATAGAAGAACTGTAGAATATTCTTCTAGAATATTTTAGTAGAATAGTACTATGTTTTTAAAAATCTTTTAATCATTACATATACGTAAACTTCTTTGCCATATTTAAAAGATTCTCCTTCCTGGCTTCCAGGATTGAAGTGATAAAGGATAATATCTATATATTAACAAAATGCATTGTAATTTGGTGAGGTTTAAAGTCCTGATCCCAGATCATGGGAGTGATTATGAAGAAAAATCCCTGACTTCAACTGAATTAGGTGCTTATGCCTTTAATCTGCTGAAAAATTCTATGGGTCCTTTCTGAGTGTGTTGGCAGTTTATGCAAAAGGGATTTTCTGAAATGGATAAACCTCCCTTTGCATTGTTTCCGGACTGGAGAGAATTTGCTGAGCCACTAAGGACTAAAAAAACAGAGCCAATGAAAGTGCATACCTACACATTTCTGTTGGTATTAGTCTCCACTGCCTTAAAAAATTTGATTTGCTATACACACACGTTATATTTTCACCAAACCAAAAAGAGAGAGGGATTTTTTTTAGATCTCAAGATAAAATTGATATTTTCAAGATTAATATTTATTCACTCTTTCTCTCTACTCAGACCCATAACTATGTCTGTATCTCAGAGCAAAATCTGTCCAAAATCTTCAAAGAGGTGTTTTGCAATGTGCCGTTTGCTGTACAAGGTGTCTCTTTTGGGACTGTTAAAGTAGCCGTATTCTTTACATAGCAACTAGTTCAGGTTTTGTAAGAAAGTGGGGCATGAACAGATATTTTACTAAATCCAAAACTACTTTGTATCACTCTGCACATTGTGAATCACTCCTGTAGAAAATTTTCTCAGTCCTAGTAGTCTGCTGTTAGATAAACGGCTGGCTTTGGCTGCCACATAAATGTATTGCATTTTCTGAGGAGTTTCTCAAAGCTTTTGTTTTTACCAGTATTCCAAGACATAGCTATCGGAAGAGAAAACAAGAAAGCACAGCTATCAGATGGCTGCTGCATCTTCTTTCAATATTGGAGATGGGACCTTGAAGAACATAATAATATTCTCTGTCACCTCACTGTTACTTCCTGTTCTCCCAAGTAGCAGAATGGCTGCCAAGGAGATTGCTTTATTCTACCAAATAATAGGGTCATCTCATGCTACTGCTGAAAACACAATAGTGAATTGTAAATCTCAGTTTGCTTCAACAAAAACATTTAACTGGGTCTACACAAGATACATTCCACCAGCTTCATTCTGCAACGGTCCTGCATTAGTCCAAACCACTAGAATAATGACTTGAAGACTATGCAAAATAGACCATGCAATCAGCACAGCAGAAAATATATTACTTGGACTTCAGCTTTAGCACATAGCTCTCAAGCAAAAAGCAGAATAAGGTATCATTTGGAATCCAATTAGAACTCAAGTCTATATTCTCAGGGTTATTTATTTTTTTTACTTTCCATTTGCTAAGAATGATTTAACTAAGGATAATTTAGCCTTCAGCTACCTATAATAAGCAAATGGCAAATTTTCCTTATATAATACATTCTTGGGCCATTAAAATCCACATTTTATCCTGAAGCTGTAATACAGCTACAGGGAGAAAAATAAGATACAGCATACTTCAATGCATACTGTAAAATGCTAGTACTTTCTTCCATTTCTAATGTGATCATTAATGGTCTAATAGGAATCTACCTTTCTCCAAAAACTGGAACAGCTCAAAGTGGGCAAGATATTACACCAATACAGCCTCTTCCCCTGTGACTGAAGATATCCATTTAACCAAGCATTTGCTACTTACTATTCTGTACATTTTAGGTTCAAATAAATTAATTGATATTTTTCACATTTGGTTTATGTTATGTTTTTCACCTGTCCCTGTCCCATGATAAGGAACAATCAAGCAAATAAATCAGCAGATCTTCAAAAAATTATTTTGATCATGCCAACAGTTTGTCTGACACAGTCACCAATATTGGTTCTGTAGCTAGGTTCAGTTGTCTGTGAACTGTCCTTATCATGGGACAGGGACAGGTAATTAATAAAAGTAAATCTCATTCGTCTCCAAAAGCAAATGTTTTTGTTCATTCGCTGGGAGATGAATCACCCCTCCCCTTTTGAAAGGTAACTGAAGGAGGAGGAAGCCCCAAGCTATCAATTTATCTCTATATATGATCCTCAAAGAAATAATACCTCCCAAATGCTACAAGAACAGAAGAGCATAAAAACAGTTGTAATCACAGTTGTTACATTTATCTTCCTTATTGCTTTCAGTGGCTGTTGTTTTTTTGCCTTGAATCTTAATATTGTTATAGTGCATTTTATTTTATAGTAGTGAAATCATTTCAAGTGAAGAATTCATTTCATTGTTGCATTACATGACTAACATGATAACTAGTACTAGTATCATGAAAAACAATGATGATAAAACAGTTAACTTTCATAGTACTTTTTTCCTAGCTAAAACATTGATAAAATATTAAGAAACAATATTAAAACGACCACTTTAGCATCTTGTTTTAGACATCTGAGGTGTTTATATATGTAAGTGTAGGGGGTGAACTCTTAGGCTCACTATTCATACAGCCAGATCATCAGATCGAGCCCGACTGCTGCCTTTGCTTAACCTACTAAGGGGTCTTGTGTCAGTTGTCACATCAGCAGATGATAGTGGCAAGTTCTGCTGTGGTTCTAACTTGTTCTCCATGGGCTTTTCATCTACTTGTTTTTCTGTTTTCTCCGTTAACAGTTCTAACCTTTGTGGTTCAGGTTCCTCAGCTTCCTTCTCTTCTGATTCCTCCCCTGCTTCTCCTTTCTCGTTGTCCTGTTGGTCTATGTGTGTGTATGAATGCAATTGTTCATTAAATGTCCTGGAGAGGTCTTTCAGGTGTTCCATGCTAATTTTCTCTTCCATGCCATGCAATGAAGTTTCTACTCCTACTTCTGTCAAAGGAAAATAATGGAATTCTTGCTTCCCTTCCTCCTCTAGCAATTTGTACCCTTTGGCTTTTTGGATAGATGAAACAGCAATAGAATGAAGGTGAGTCTCTGGCATTTCCACAGGTTGTTGTTCCTCTGGTTTTTTGAAAGCACTCAAGATTTTCTTGAGACCCAAGTGACTGATTTCTACAAGATTAAGGAAGAGGGATACTGATGCCACTGCCAACATGAACATAATAAAAATAGTCTTCTCAGTAGGCCTGGATGTAAAGCAATCTACAATGTTGGGGCAGGGCCATCTGCCACAGCGATAAAGAGGATAGATTCGGAAGCCATACAAGAAGTATTGACCCACTATAAACCCAACCTCAAAGAGGGTCTTAAAAAAGATGTGACAGATATAAGTTCTCAGAATGGTTCCCTCAAGATGGAACTTTTTGATCCCTCTGTGGCTTGTGTCCTTCATAGAAACAGAGTTGCCATCTTCTTGGTCAAAAGGTGAGTTTTCTTCCTCTGATTTTCTTTGCTGAGCTCTTTCAACTTCTTTCCGCTCTTTCCTTTTCTGTTGTACCTTTACATAGTGGGCAGCATGGCCCAAATATACCAGTGAAGGAGTGGAGACAAAGATGATTTGGAGGACCCACAGACGGATATGAGAGATAGGGAACGCCTCATCATAGCACACATTTTCACAACCTGGTTGCTGAGTGTTGCAAACAAAGTCTGACTGTTCATCTCCCCATACAAATTCTGCTGCGGTTCCTAAGATCAGGATTCGGAAAATGAAGAGTACTGTGAGCCACACTCTCCCAATGACAGTGGAGTGTTCATTCACCTCTTCTAAGATGTTCCCTAAGAAACTCCAATCACCCATTGCTGGCTGTTTAAAAAGAAAAACAATGATTACATTGTATAATATTCTAATAGTTTAAATATATTCTCTATGTGTCTTATTAATTGCTTGTTATTTTCAACATGTTTTACATTTTCACAATCCATATTCCAATGAAATCAAAAGCGTATTTCATTCCGAGTTGCACATTTTAATCCGAAGAGGCCACTGCAAGCAAACAGCATAGCAAAGGGTGCAAAGTCATGCTCTCTTCTCTCTTTTTTATTCCCAAAAATACTCCAACTACTCTGAAATTAGAAGCCATTTAATGCTATAAATTACCACTGCATTCTCCAAAATCTCACAATCCAGATATTTTTTGAAGGCAATTCTTGGAACTCTGCATACTGTCTGAAGAATTCTGGTGTATTGGAAGAACACTAAGCTGGGAGAAGACTAAAATGCAGATGATTCTAGCCATCACTTTTCCTGAAACTTTTTGCAGATCACTCCTGCAGTGTGCTGGGTTTTGTTGAAAGCATGTGGATAGCAATGCCAGTGAGGCACAATATCAAAGGAAAATTATTTTCCCTACCCTGAAATTGAAATCTGACGTGTGCTCCTAGAAACTTCTATTTGATTATCAGTGAGTAATCAGTATCTCCAAAAAAGATTAGATAATCTTTACATGTTAGATATATTGGTAATTGTTAGATAGGTATTGTTATCTATCTGCAGTTGTAACTGTCTATAATTACAATGTTCATAAAAGCAAATGCTTCATGGACCTTTGGCACCTTATCAAACTCTGTGGTTTGGGTGCATACTTTGTGCTAAGCCATAGTTTGTTCATTATGGTTGAGTTTATGCATTACTAAGTCATAAACTTAGTACAAATTTAGCATGTCACATAATACATTAAACCAAAACCAAATAAACTACCATATAGTTTAGCACTTTCTATGAAACCAACCATTGTCTTAAAAAATCACAGCTATGAGCTGACTGGGCTGGGAGTTGAAAGGGGTAGAAATCTTTTAAGTAAATATAAATAAATAAGGTTGGCTTGTAACAATGCATAAAGGTTCAAGATGTACAAGCATTTTCCATATTGAATATACAAATCAAATGGGCAATATGCAAGCTATCCTTGCACTATACTAGAGATCTGAAGAGTCTGGAAATGTTTATGTTCTGTTTGACTATACAAGCCCTCTGCTTCTCTAAGCATTATCAATAAGGCATTCCACATATTATTCTACATGTAGCATTTATAAATTGCACTATTCTTTTACAATTATACATTTCTAAGGGTATTCATTCACAGTGCAAATACAGTTACTAGTTCAGAATAATTAAGATTAATAATATAACCCAAATATAATTATGCATGTTTTTCTGAAATCTTATAATAACATCAGTAGCATACACTTTCATTAATATAATCCAGAGCAATATCCACACACCACCTATCATGTCACTAGAGTTTATGCCGTCAAGTCAAGGAATGAAAAACACATTCATTGTATATGTATTAGCATATTTAGAATTAATCAATTATAGATTTTTTCATTAATAGGATCACAATAGTCATAAATACTTTAACCTTTTCCTGAACAACTCCTGCAACAATGATAGGATGCAATGGTTATAGTAAATTTCTGGCTCTTGCATTCTTTTAACAAACTGCAAAATCTTGGCCAACTTCAAAGCATTTTAGTTGAGGGGAAAAAAACATTCTAAGAAGACATGAAACTAACATTAAGCTATATTTAAAGAAGCATCTCAGCAACTTGTCCTTTAGTTAAAACAATCCACACTTCATCCTAAGACCCAAATTGCACACTTCCTATAAAAAGTGAACAGCAGTTAGGCATAAATGTGCAAGAAAATTCTCATCTCTAAGCCTCCTATCAAACGGCACTTTTGCATATTCAAGCTGAATGCTTGTTTCCCCAAGAACAGAAAGAAGAAAGCAGGATATTATAGACGGTGTCACTAACATGTTTCTACATGTTAGGTGCCTGCTTGTAAAACAGCCTGATATTACCATGCATTCAGGTGTTTCTTTTGAACACCAAGACTTAAAAAAAAATTAAAAAAGGAGGAACCACATTTGGCCTCTAGGTGCTGACATCCTCAGATTCCAGGAGTTGTTTTTTTTCCCCAACCACCTAGGAAGAAAGAATATTGTTATGAATTTATGAAGCAGCAAACCTGCCACAGTGGAAGGTTCCGCTGAAGATACGTGCTCCCGTTGTTGGTACTCTGCAGCAAAAAAAGAAAAAAGTTTTAGCTTTTCCCTCCTCTAAAAGTCCCCAACTTTGTCACATGACTGAGCAAAAGTGACCGGATCAGCATTGACAGGTAGGCTTTACTTGCCCTGTAGTATATAAGCTCTAAGCCAGACATCTTTACAAAATGAATGACATTTGGTGACAGGAAGAACAATAGAGAGAAAAGACAAATAATAAGAGACCCATACAGTAATGGGGAAAAAAAGAAAGAGAAAGATTCTGCCTGTTGAATAGAACTCAATGAATTGGTAACAGGCTCTGGGCACCAGACACTGACAATAAGCCTGTAAGCCGCCCTGAGTCCTTTGGGAGAAGGGCAGAATAGAAATAAAAATTAATAATAATAATACAAATATAGTACAAGCAAACATGCTATTTTGAGAGATCAATGTCATCCTATAGAGCAATGGCCTTCAAAGTTGAGATACCCAAGGAACCCATATCCATATGAAACATCAATGGACCCATTAATAAATAAATTTTGTGCACTATAAATACTTTCTATTTGAACAATTATGTTGTAACAATACATTTTGTACAATGTAAACAGAAATTGCCAGGGAAAGCAGTTTGGATACTGGGACTATAGAGGGTATTCCACTGGCATATTATTATTGTTCTTATAATCATAATCAGAGCAAATTAATTCTGCCTAACTATTGTTGTTTGGGGCAGATGAAGAAAATTAAAAACACATGTAACTATTGTATTAACCTATGGAGAATTGAGGAAAAGTAGCAATGAGGAACTTGTGGGCCTTCAAATGTTTGTGAATTGAAATTCTCATCAGTTTCACTCAGTATGGACAATAGTGAAGTGGTTGGGACTTATAGTTCACTTACAGTTCACCTTCCTCTAGTCTTAGACAAAATTTTACCAAAATTTATTTCATAAACCTTAGAACAACTTCAGATGATACTTGAGTACAGTATGTGTTTCTTTCCATTTAGCAGAATGATACATAGTGGACATTTCTCATAATACTTACATAACTTCAGTCATGGTCAGAATAAATGAATTATAGGGTATTTTTACAATTAAGTTGAAATTCCCATATTCAGTGAGCACACCTGATTTAAAAGCAATATAAAGATCATGGATGAGAACATATAGTGTCATTCCATTATAAGATCAAAGCAAAGGGGCTGTTGACAGACAGCAGAAAAGAAACAATAGAGCTACTGGTAAAGGATTAGAAACCTAGAAATTTTGAGAACAAGAGATAAAAGAATAACATCAATGCCATTAGATTGCCAGGTATAGCTACCCTATAGGACAGGAGGGTTGGAAGACACACAAAGAAAAAATGCTACCTTTTGCCTTTTATCATTTTCCTTTATCCCTGTCGTTGCTTTTCCTGTCTGCAGTCTTAGTTTGGCCACTTTGCTCTCTATGGCAGTGCCAAATATAGTTGCAAATCCATCCAGGAAGTAAGCGAAATCCCTATTCTTCAGTCAATGGCAACATTCATTGCTTTTGGTTTGACAGGTCCTTGTTTCTTCATGTTACAATGATGTTTTCTGGAGAGAGAAGGTTTTTGCCTGCGTTCTTCATATCTCACACCCATCCAAGAATAGTTGCAAACTTATCTTTAAAACTGGTTTACCCTGTTAAAATTAGCACAGAACCGATATTTTATATCAAGTGTGGTGCAATTAGAATTACTGAGTGCAGGGACAAGCCACTTGATATACTACAGATAAGGGAATATGATGGATCAGCATTTAAAGACAGAGTTTGACAGTTGGAAAGCTGACAGCCTGGGTTTTAATCCTAGCTCTACATGACCGGGTGAACTCCTATTACTTACCCCAGCGTCTGCCCAGCTAGCAGTTCAAAAGTGTGCAGAAGATAAATAGATACCACTTCAATGGGAAGGTAACAGCATTCTGTGTGCCTCGGCGTATAACCATGCTGGCCACATGACCATGGAAGTATCTTTGGACAACCCTGACTACCTTGGCTAAGAAATAGACATAAACAACACTCCCTAGAGTAGAACATGACTGAACAGGGAATATCTTGACTTTTATACTCCAGATGTTTTGGATTGTGTCTTATTATCGGTTAGACTGACTCAAGTCAATGAAAGTTGAGGTGCAAAACATCTGGATTATACCAGGCTGCTCATCTCCATGCTAATGGAAAGGCATTTAGAGTCAACCTCATTATTAGGAAACGAAGTTGACTTCCTCAAGCAACAGGCTAAGATCAGCGCTAGAAGCTGTACCACACACATAAACATGTACAAGTTTTTTCTAAGTGTCGTTTTTTTTCTTGATCCAGTCTTTCAATAACAGTCTTGATTATCATTGTTATGGAAAGTCTGGGTGACTTTTTATCCTATCCTTTTTCTCTCAACATGTTACAGAGTGGTACTGGGAAAGATTTTTAACCAAATGGCACAGATTAACTACGGGGCCACCTCATCCCTATTACGTCTATTCTTTCAGGAGGAGAGGCATGCTGTGAGTCCCTTCTGTGAAAGAGTTCCATCTAATGGGACTTAGGAGATGAGCATTTTCTGCTATGGCATCTGCCTTATGGAACATCATTCCTCCTTAGGTGAGGTGACCTTCTGAAAAGCTCACAAAACATGTTTTTTTCAGCAAGCGTGGGAATCCCTTGGGAACAGGAAGCTTGCAAGCTGGTTATATTGTATTGTTGGAATACATTAGAATGCATTTTATGTTCCAACAGTTACAGAAGTATTCAGCCAGTGGATAGCAATGCTTGTAAGTTTACTAGGTATAAACTAGGATATATACTCTATGGTCTTCTATGTTCTGAGGAAAGTTTCCTGTGACAGTTAAAAAATCGTTAAACGACAAGACTCATGGTGACTGTACACTGTACACTTTATTTGATTTGTATGACTATGTAACCATCCTCTGCTATCAATCTGTATGACTATATAATAATCACCTGCTGCTATTTCTCTGGAATAAAACAGAATTTCTATAGAATAAAACAGAATTTTCTAACGCATGTAACATCTTACCTTTCATGATCTTGTTTTAGCTAAGTGTATGGTTTTATGGATTTGTAAATTGTTTTAAATGCTGATTTTGTTGTGTGACACCCGGAATCACTTTGAATGAGATGGCGGCCATATATTTTTTTTTAAAAAAAAGAGCAGCCTGAGAGGCTGTGTACTCCCAACAGGATCCCTTATACATGGACACTGTTCTGTTCCTATTATCCATACTGGCAAGGGTACTACAGAGCAGCAGCCCCCATGTGGAGCACTGAAAGAAGCCAAAACTACATGTTACACAGTTAGTTCAGCAGCCTTGAAGAAAACTAGCTCTTTTCAGTTGCATTGGAGGATATTGCCCTATTAACATTGTTGTGTGACCAGCATTAATGAAAGTTACAACAGCTTAAGTTAGTTAGTATCTTTTTCTTTCCTTTAAGTACCAAGACAATTTTGTTCTTCCCTTTAGGTAGCAAAATTTAGGTAGCAGTAACTGGCCATGATTTGACGAAACCTCACTCCATTTGTTGAAGAGGTTGTATGTCTATTAGTTCAAAGTAGGGTGGTGTAATGATTAGCATGTTGAAATACTGTGTTTCCCCGAAAATAAGACATTGTCTTATATTAATTTTTGCACCCAAAGATGCGCTAGGTCTTATTTTCAG